>JAGFPH010003638.1:100566-125587 GCA_018207615.1 Philaenus spumarius | reverse complement strand
ATTGAACTAACAGACTGAATACCTCGCATATGCGACATTGAAAACAATCTCAATTCTTTTTTTGCAGCTTACGGTGGTGTTATTATTTCACCAAGAATTGACTTCGGTTGTGTTACCTGAAATAGTTCTTAAAGAGTAAGTTCATGTTTAGATATAACTAACAGTATTTCTAAAATAAACTGCACTTATTTAAAATTTCAAGCTCTTCGTCAAAATCCAGAGGTCAACCAAACCCAAGACAATGGTGTTGTCTTGTACCAATTTTTTTTTAAACTTTTTGGCATCAGATGGAATGAGATGAAGCATAGATTTCAAGTCAGGCAGTTTTTTTCCAGAGATAGCCTTGCCTTGTGGCCAAAGGAGGTCCAACTCTTGCTTTAAAAAAAAATGGGTCCAGTCTCTTGAGATTGAGTAATATTCAATGGTACTAAAGGTACTCCTGGTGTCTTCCCTTAACTGAACGATGTGAGCCAGTTATTTCTATGTTTAAAGTTTGAGGTTCTCACCAAAAATCTTCGACAGTGCAATAACGAATGATTTGTCTTTATTTATAATTATTTCTCTAGTTGTTAACCAGCCAACATTGTTGCTAGTGCAATCTTTTTTCCTGTAAGTTGTACCCTGCTCCAGTTCGGTTACTCTAACAAAATCTTCTTTATTCATATGATTGATTTTCAACTCATTTCTCTTTCTTGCTTTCATCCTCACATTTATGTAGTCATCAGGGGTGTATCCAGCTTGAGAGCACATGCAACGTCACCAAACTCTGAATCATTCGGCAAATAGGTATGGCCAGGAACAAGATATCTCGTTTTCTTTTCTATATGACGATGAGCTTCCAAAATGCTTTTGAGTAGCTGAATTATTTTCATTTTGTGGTTACATGAGTCGGACGACAAAATAAGCTCTTTCACTTTGTTACTAAGGTGTGTTTTTAGATGATTTCTAATACAAGAGTCAACTTTTGTGCACCTCTCCCTGCTTCTAATTCTATCCAAATATAGCAGTAGCCATGTTTATGTGTACCTAAATCCATGCCGCAGTTGTACACCCACAACTGCCTTTTGTAGAAAACTATGTTGGTAGGTATACGCAGCAGTGGCAAAGTTTTGTCCGTGTGAAAGGTCAAAACTTCTAATTCATCGTCTTCACAAGCTCTTTCCAAATCAGCTTTCATCAATTCTTGGGCTCTGTTGCCATCATCGAGATGTTCGTTCTGCTTTCTTTTCAGGTCGAGTTTCAACTCAGCTAATGTTGTTGAAACCGCCTGTGCAGTTAGTGAATCGTATTTGTTACAAGTATCTTTAACGGCTTCCTGTGCAGGTTAAATATTGTGTAAAATACATCTTTATAGTTTGACATAGAAACTGGATTGGGATACTCTCCAGTACATATTATGCATTACAGAAAAAGTGGTGTCACTTGTTGAATACTCTAAGCATCACCTGCAAACGATTAATTTCCAAAGTTGGTCTGAACCAGTTGATTGTAACATAACAATCAGCTTGGCAAGAACCAGGTGTTGGTTTTATTTTTTTACAATAATAAAATTGAATCTTAGTTTGCATTACCAGACCAAGTGGTGAAGTTGGTCTAGTATTGCAAAATCTAAATAATGTCGAAGCATGCGTTAATACCAAGGGACATTTCTGGTCAGTTGGTCTCTTATTGCAAAACCAATTCCCTTTGGTCTCTTATTGCATAACATGGTCCAAATACGGAAACGGTTTGATCTCTCAGTGCTTAACAAAGATAGAAAAATGTTTGACCTCTTATTTTAAATTAATGTCTATTTTGTAAAACTTGGTGGTTTTGAAATTTTGATAACACAAGCTATTTTTACAAAGTTTATAATTGTAAGACTTTTTTATTCTTTGTATCCCATTTTTTACAATCCCAAAATGTTTCATGTAGACTGGATTTGAATTTGAATTGGTTTTTGATAGGCATCAAGATTTTGGCGGGTAGGAAATAAAAATCACCCCCACTTAAAAGATACTCTTTAAGTTACTTCATTAGAAGATCTGTTTTTTACAAAACAAGAACCTTTTTAATGGCCTTTATTATGTTGATTATCTTGAGTATGGCTCATTTCTCCTGAACCACTAAAATACTATTTGTTGGTATTTTTTAGCTCGCACTTGTGTAATATATTTTAAATAATCTTTAAAAATAGATATACACATTTTTTGAATTTCCAGTTGGTCCTACCCTTAAATTATTATCACTTCATCCATACTTTGTTAAAATGTGTGTTTGGAAGAAGAAAGTTGGTTGTTGTGTGTTGCTTAGTATAGACTTGAATGGACTTTTTTCCAGACCTACTGATAATGTGTCCTCTAGAGATAAAGGAGCATTCGTTTGGGGACAGTTTAAAAGTACCGGAATTTTCCAACAAGAAGATGTCATAACAGTGGTATACAGCGCCTCCAACGGGACGTTTACAAAGGGAGACGAGTCTAAGAATGGTTCCTACTGTTTGATATATCCCTGCCATTACAGAATAGATGCCAGAATGATAAAAGGATACTGTGTGTATGTGTTCACTGTCAACGCTACAGAATTGGCAATGTCGGGAGTTAAAGATGAAGATATTATATTTGGCGTAAAGCCAGGCATTTATGTACAGTTTATATTATTTGTCAAGACCAATTACTATGATTATGATAACAAGATAAATATTGAAGCTAATGGTCCATCTCATGAGGAAGAAGAGGTCGACACAGAACTCAATGGCATCAGGTAAGAATATATTGAAAATACGTCTTTAATAGAAATAAAATTAATCTTATACATATAGTGTTTGATGGAGAAAAGGGTGTGTTCCACAATATTATTACGTTATCAGGTTTGTGCATATTTTAAGACTTTTTTTATTGTTTTTTACAAACCCAACATTTTACGAGTAGATTACATTGAATTTTGGTTTTTGACAGGCTCTTAGCTTTTTGCGAATATGAGATAGAACAACACAATCCATTAAAAAGATACTTTTTAAGTTACTTCATAAAGTACTGTTTGAAAAAAAAAAAGAAGAAAAGTGTCTTTAGGGTCTTTAAATTTTTAGTTATCACTGTTAATCTGGGTGTGATTTGTATAAAACATAATTTCAAGCATTCTTTTTATTGGGAATTTGATTTTATCTCCCAATGTTTGTATAAATATATTTCTTCATTCTCCGAATTGGGAATTTGATGAAATTTTGTTTTTATGTGACTTTGACTACAAAGATTGCCTTTGGGATGATCCTAATTTTGAAGAACTTTGTCTAAAGGCAACAAATCTTTAAAAATGTAAAGTTTGTTCATTTAAAGTAGACAGTTTCAATGTATCAGATGTACAAATTTTAACTAATTAAAATAAATTGTCAAAAATTAAAATTAAAAGTTATTATTGAAATTATAAATCACAATAAAATCTATCTAGTTGCATAGACAGATGATCTATATTTTCCAAGCTATAATGCCTCCTTTAGCCATGTGTCTATACAAATTTCTAAAACAAAAACACTTCAATGTCACACGAACCATAGCTTCACATATGACATGGATTCAGAAGAAACTATGAAAATTCATGCAATCACAAGCAGTGCTGGATCAATAAATCATGGCCACCCCAGCAGGCCCTTTTTGCAGCAGAAATATAAATATTTGATTACCATTGCAAAATAGTATAAGTTCAAACCGTTAAACATCCTTGAATTATTACTTCAGAATTGTTTTAAAAACAAATAGGTATTTGAATTTCTACAACAAATGTAAAAGCAACAGCTACTTTAAATGAAATAAAAAATCAGACTCACGAATGAAATTATATTTTAAACACTCCTGTACATCTTTTCTTTAATCCTACAACTGTCAATGTTAATATTAATGTTTTACAACACCAAGTCATTTCGGTGCGTGTGTAAGCATATTTTCAAAAATTTGCCAAATTTAGTAATTGTATACCAATCCAAAAGTGTTCTGTACCTTTTTTGCAGAGAAAGGTTAAAAAAATCCATATATGTAATTAAAAAATTTATTGATGTAAAA
Source organism: Philaenus spumarius (assembly GCA_018207615.1). Lineage (NCBI taxonomy): Eukaryota > Metazoa > Arthropoda > Insecta > Hemiptera > Aphrophoridae > Philaenus > Philaenus spumarius. Next base: position 121,553 of record JAGFPH010003638.1, on the reverse strand, counting down.
TTGTAAAAGTTATAAGCTCAAGAAGCAAAAATGGTCAGTAACGAAAGGAAAAACTTCAACTTTTAGGCCTACATAACAAGTAGTAAACATTTTTTGTAATTTTTTCGTAAACGTCAAAAAGTTTCGTAATTTAGTTCTAAATAGAACTGTATAAAAACATTTATCTATTTCAAATTTCTTATTTTGAAAACACGGTTTTTATGTTCCAAATACACGATTGCTAACAAAACTAGGCCTAGTTTGAAACGTAATTTACTAATATATGCTTTGCCCAAAAACGAAATATTATTATAACAAAATACAGAGAATAAATCGAAGAATTGAACTGTATACTTGTATATTACCTTATCATAAAAGTGTTTTACTTAGAATCAATTGCATTACAAAAGTGAGATAAAACAAATGAAACCTCGTGCGGACAAAGGAAATTCAAAATATGACCGTTGAAGAAAATGGCAATAGCCTTGTTTTGCAATCTCAAGCGGTAGTATGAATTCTGCTCAAATAAGAACTTTCAATTGCTGTTTGAATAACATCTAACCAGTCAAATATAGTTTGCTTTACACCAAACAAAAGATTGAACTTTGGTCTATTAATAGATATAAAAAAGTCTATTGAAATAATTTGAATTATAAGAGATATCTGGAACGCAAAATGTGCTGTTTTATTGGTTGAAATCTGACCAATTTCAAGGGTCTACAAAACGCCCCACAACTTAAGAACTATTTGTCCAATTTTTTATTGGATGGCAGTTCCAGATAGGTAAAAGTGTGATGAATCCTTCAGTATACAGATATAACTCAGAAAAAATACCGGGCAGGCTGTAGGGAGAGACATAGAAACGGGAATTAAAGGTAGTTTCGGCACATTAAAATTCGTGCATCATTGGCTTTTAGAAAACTCAAAAACTGCAACGTTGATTACGTATGTAAATATACTTTTTAGAAAAAACTTGTAAATACAAAAATTAAAGTATAGGTCATTTCCTTTCCAACGGTTTTTGATTTATTGCGATTGGATGATTTTTAGTGGGTGAAATATTCAATACAAGTTGAGTTGTCACAGACTACACAATTCACTACGGCAGGGCGTTGAGACCACTTAATTTGAGTTTTCTGACAGGTAGAGGGTTAAAATGTCTGTTTTCTTGACGTCATTGTTGCAAAATCACTTGTATTAAACATTTACTATTTGAAATTATGATAATACTTACACGTGTTCTATGTAGTTAACTAACTTGTAGAATTCAAAAAAGCATATAAAATCATCGCCCTTTGGAGCAGAAATTACATTCACAAATTTCAGGAGCAGTAACTCTGTAGCAAAGTGTTTTCTGACTTATGTGTACCTACTTTTAAAGTTTATTTAATTTTTATTACAGAGATGTGAGTTAAAAAAACGCTTACAAATTTTATTTTAGCTGCGCACAAGGTGTTCCAGTAGAAATGTTCCATACTTCACAGTGTATTCTTTTCATCAAAATAATGTATACGTGCCCGGCAATAACCTGAGGAATCATCTGAACTCATATCACCAGGACCAAACTTTTGGAGAACGCAACGTGGTTACCATTGCAAACGTTAATCTCCGCCAAAGTGATAACAGATTAAAGCTTTTACAACAGCATTTGCCTTGAAGTATGAAACAAAATACTTGAGATTTCTTTATATTCCAGAAAGAAGTGATATAGCTTCACAACAACATCCTCACCCGCTCCTTCATTCTTCTTCGAAGCGAACGATCTTGCGTGACTGATTGAATGAAATTTTGTTTTATCGAGATCCTATTATCATTGAGAGAAATAAACTTAAAACTGTCCTTGTAATGATGCGTGGTTCGCGTGAACGTGGCTCTATTGTCAGCAGTGTTCTGAGGATCGGAGTCTAGTTCGTTGATATAGTTCTTAGCTTCGTCTTTCGGCCCAATGAACAGGACCGCGAAATTGAACGAACGCTCCACCGAGTTATACCTAAATCGGTACCAGAAGAGCTGTTCGAAGGCAGTTATCACTTTGGCGGATTGAGTTCGCCAGAGATTAACGTTTGCAATGGTAACCACGTTGAGTTCTCCCAAATTTTGGTCCTGGTGATATGAGTTCAGATGATTCCTCAAGTTATTGCCGGGCACATTTACATTATTTTGATAAAAAGAATACCCTGTGAAGTATGGAACATTTCTACTGGAACACCCTGTGTATGGCTAAAATAAAATTTGTTGAGGTTTTTTAACTCGCATCTCTGTAATAAAAATTAAATAAACTTTAAAAGTAGGTACACAATTTTTTTAAATTTATGTTGGCCCTCCGCTTTTAATTACTATCACTTCCTTTTTACTTTGTCAAAATATGTGTTCAGAAGAAGAAAGTTGGTTGCTATATGTTGCATAGTATTATAGTGTGTAGATTGACTTGTACATTGATTGTAAGTTTTCTTTTTTCAGACTTACGGAGAATGTGGGAGTGAAAGATCCATTCATTTGGAGACAGTTTACATGTATTTTCCGAAAAGAAGACGTCATAACAGTGGTATACAGCGCCTCTAATAGGACATTTACAAATGGTTCCTACTGTTTGATATATCCCTGTCATTACAGAATAAATCCCACAATGCCAAAAGGGGAACACTGTGTATACGTATTTAATGTCAATTCTACAGAATTGGCAACATCGGGAGTTAAAGTTAATGAAATTATAATTGGGGTAACACCGGGCATTTATGTACAATTTATATTATTTATCAAGACCAATAACTATACTTGTGATAATAAGAAAAAGATAAATATTGAAGGGAATAGTGATATAGGACCACCGCATGTGGATAAAGAGGTCGGCGGAGAACTCAAGGGCGTCAGGTAAGAATATTCTGGAAATATGTCTGTAATAGAAATAAAACGAATCTTATACGTTGTTCTTACACATAATCGCTCCACCCCACCCTTTGATCTCTTTTTATTAACATTTTATATTATTTAATTTATTGAAATAAAAACAAAATTAAATTTTGATTAAGTAACCTGAAGTTAATTCTGTAACTGCCCATAGGATTTTGGAGAGTTGTTGCGTAGGCAAGAAAAGGAAATTGTTTTTTGAATCTCCAGTTCTTAAAGTTTTACCGTAAATTTAAAACACAACGGTGTATCTAACACAAAGTAAAAACTTATTTATATATACATTTATATTTATTTCCGCCATTCTATTTTGCCAAGGTGGGACTTGAATATTTTAACTTTGGATTTACTGAATTTAATTCCCCAGTACTTACTTTAATTATTCTTTGTGGATTTATTTATTTAAAATTGAAAACAAACTATTTAATTATGGGAACTATTTGATTGCTTGTTACTTACAATCACTAGAAAATACATCTTCTGTCCTTCTTTGGACTCTTCTTTGAGAGAAGTGTCTGATGCCTCCTGGAAAACTCCTAAGTCCTTCTAGTGATCGTCTGTCCTGGCTTATGACGATTTCTTCGCTTTATAAGCAATATTCGGCCGGAGTTTTTACTTGAACGTTACCGACCGAAATACTATCAACGAATCTACTATCGACTAATCGTGGTCGCTTTTATGCACGAAATCCTTCGACTTTATACATCAATCAGCAATTCTCTAGTAATTTTCTTCTTTGAAGCGACGTGGATTCAGTGCGGTGTTTTAATCTCAACTAACGAATATTTTTTCTGAAACTACGATTTTTTTGTTTTCGTTCATTTGTTTTACAATATAGTGTCGGTGGAAGAAACATTCTTACTTAACAAGTTTTGTGAAATTTGTTTAAAGACATTTTATCGCTCATTGTAGTGTCCCTTTAACAGTTGCTAAACCCTTTTAAAAAGCCCCAAATAATAATCAAACGAAATGTAGTTATACAAAATTTTGTGAATTTTTATTGATATGGTATTGATAAAAAATATCCTTTTATTTTGATTCCGTTATTTTTCAGATTTATCGACATTTTGGGAGAGACCGAATCGTTTACCATGGAAGTGCAATACTGCTTACGAAATAAAAACATTTTCATAACAGTAGTATACAATGCCTTAGACGGTACGTTTACAGAAGAACAGGCAATGAATGGTACAGACCGTTTGCTATTTCCTGGTGTATACAGAGTAAATACCTTCCTGACTTTACTAACATGTGTCTATGTGTATTCCATCAACGCTGTAGAATTGGCAAGCAAGTATCTGGAGGGGCGGAAAAGATCAGAAATATCCTTCAATAACATTATGATTATTGGGTTGACCCCGCGCGTTTTTATAGTAACTGAATTACGAGAATATATGAAAAATGAGTATAATATTTCTAAAATTGTAAATTTCACTGATAATGGTTTTATAAGGGCAAAGAGCATTTATTACTTTATGAGAACCTTTCATTACCAAATCTTGTACTTCTCTTCAACTATTTCCATACTAGGAAGTCTTCTCTTATGCACGGCTATTATTAAGTACAAAACTATGCAAAATTCTCCCAATATGTATGTGTTCAACCTAGCTCTGGCTGACATTGTTTTATTCTCTACGTTGCTGTTTCTGGAACGTGTTGAGCCGAAAAATGTACTATCGAGACATGAACAATGGTAAGTGCAAACTATATTTTTAACTAAATAAAATTAAATGAAATATATTTATTACTTAAAGTTATACACAGCAAGGAATTGGTATTACTTCTATAACAAAAGAAAAACAAAGCAGTTAATTGCAATAAACAAATCAAAATCTTATATTAGTAATTAATTAACAAAAAACAACCAAAATTGTACTCGTATAATAATTAATATAGAAAAGTCTAATTCCTTCTGTCTCAACCTTCAAAAATATTTAAAAACAAAGTAGTGTCTATGATAAAATAGTCTGCCTAAATCTCATACTCTGTGTCACAAAAAGAAGTTATTAATATTATCACAAACTGTAGCAACTGTTGTCAATATCTAATTCTCTCTTTTAACCTAGGTTCTGGTTCTCCATCAACATACTGTACTCAGCAAGTAAGGCAGTTAACGTTTGGATTGCAGTGGGAATCACGGTTGATCGTTATGTAGCTATTTGCCGTCCGTTTCTAGCTAGAACTGTTTTCACACAAAGCAAATCTGTTAAGATCAACATGGCCATTTGGATTGCATCCTTTTTTTATTCATTGTTTCAGGTGCGTATGATTTTGTTTTGAATTTAACTTTATATTTTGTGTCTGTATTTGTGTATTAACGAGTATGGTAATATCTCTTTATTCAGGGTAATTCAAAATTAAGATACAATGTTTATTTAGAGACGAGGCAGCATTCCAATCCGCCAAGTCGCATTATCCCAGTGTTCACAACTTGAGCCATCGTATAGCTGACCAAAAGTAGATGTAAACTAAAAGGTGTTTACGAAAATGGCATACATTTTACAGTTGTGAGTTTGAATATTGCACTTTTGTAAACTTTCCACTTTCTTCTTTCTAAGATATTGTATTATCGATGACATTGAACGGTAAAGTGGCGACGAGGTAACGGTAAAGAGTGCTCAAAAGTCATGCAAGTTTAGTATATTAAATGAGTAGTACAACCATGAAACGATACCGTAAACAACAATGGCCCGACGGGATGTAAGTAACTAATTTCGGCTTGCACACGGTCGGATTAACCGGAGCGGCAGACCAGCCAAGGGCAGACAAGAGGGGTTGTACTGTATTCATAGAAATAAGTTTCATTTTCATGCTGTTTGCTTTTTCTATCTTTTTGATTTAAAAAATTAGTAATAATAAATTAACAGTTTGTAAAAAATCTCATGTCACTAAGAAAATTATTTTGATGAATTTTTTGTTAATTTGTTTTAAGATGAATGATCAAATGTTTCATTAAAATCTTAAAGTCAGTCGTTATGTAAGTCAATTTCTTTTGTTTTGTATCCACGATTTAATTCCCAAAGTACTTGTACAGTGATCAAACCTACGAAACTCTAAATTTTATAATTTGTATAAAGAATAATATTGGTTAACCATGTATAACAGTACGGATAGGATTTTAGCCGGATGGAACGATAGGCTATGTGACGTCACAATCATATGGTCTTGGGGGCTGTTCTGTTGAGAACTGAGTCAGTATGTTACAGGTGGTTTATTGGAATATGAAAATTGAATATATAGCATGTATTATGTAGGATTGTAAGCAGATTTTGAGGTTATCAATTTAAATAATTTTATTTAAGCTTTCAATTCAAATACAATTATATAATTATAAATAATAATTAACAGTTGTTAAATTCTATATAGTTTTTAATAACTAACAAGTTTTTTTTAATTTTTGTAACTTTGAAGTTTTGGCTAGACGGGTCAAAAATTTTTTTTAGATTTAACTATTTTATACCTTTGTAACGTCTTTAACGTTACATCTCTTAGACAATGCTTTAAAAAATTGCGCAGCTGCCCTTTACGGTTAAAATGCAGTTTTGTACACTTGATACATTGCAAGACTGGCATAATGCCAAGTTCAGTGAGTGAGAACTACAATGAACATATATAGAGTTATGTATATGTGTGTTATAACATATATAGCTTGTGGGTAGACTTTCCTAAAGCCTGAACACCTTTGAAAGTACTTTTCATTGTTGATGCCCCATCGTATCCTTGTCCAATCATGTTATTGAGGTTAACACTGAGGTTTTGATGAATAGTTATGATGGTATTCGCCAGTTACGCTTTCAACCTTTACAACACAAAAAATATGATGTGATTTAATTGCATATCTGACGCAAACAGACATCTGTTCATGTCCTACAATGTCAGCTGTTTTGTCAACGAGAATGGAAAAAGCTTCAGCATTGCTGACATTCTTCACTATTTGTTTTTGAACAATTTCTCTACAAATACTTATCAAATCGTTCTGTACTTGTAAGACCTCCAACTTCCCAAAGTATAAAATAATATAGAATAGGACCATAAGTCAATTTTAGAAAGAGAGCATTTTTATTTTTGAATTTAACTTAATTTATATTACAAATGTTTTTTAGAAAGAGAGCTTAATAATTAGAAGCATTTTAAAGTAAAGGAAATAAATATAAAAGGGCAGACAATTTTAAAGTACATTTCAGTAGAATAAAAATAAAAGGCAGACAATTTTTTAAATCAATTATTTTAAATTTAAAAGTAGGGTTTAAGAAGATAGACAGTCTATGTACTAACGCCAAGACGCTGAAATTATACGAGTTTCAAGACGCAGTTAGAAAAACAACGTCCAAAAGTCTAGACGAGATAAGCGAACACCTGCAAGTTAATTCCTGGAGAAACGGCCTACGTGCGTTCACACGCAAGATCCACAGAAAGAACGCATAGTTAGCATCCCAAAGATTGACGCAACTTTGAACATCTATGTCATCAGACGTTTTCTGATTGGTGGAGAGGGAATAGACGCCGGCTGAATGAAGCGGTGGTAGAATAGAAAGACGCTAAGAGCTAAGAAGACTTATCAACAGGAAGTCAAGCAGTGAACGTCGCTAGAAGTGTTGCGCGTTATACGTTATGCATTTAACAGTTTAATCATGTAACATTTATTATTATTTGATCTACAAGTACAATGTAGTATCTCATCGTCAAATGGTGTATAGTGCGATCGCTTAAGTTATTGTGACAGTAAATCGGACACGACAATGAACTAGACTACAGGAGTTTTTGCGCGTACGAGTGGGGTTTTCTTTTTTAAAATTAATAAGTTTGTGGTCTGCTTATTGTAAGTACAGTGCACTTAAAATTCTTTTTTTTTATAAATCAACAGCTCTCTTTAAACTTATAGTCTATATCTGTATGTATTTGAATTTATTTTTCTTTGTCGCATATTTTATGATATTAATAAATGTCAAAGGTAATTTCTAAATCGTCTACTTTGTTTGGCCTAATCTGATCCTTTTCACCATATATCAATCAGGTCATTGAATTCACTACCCGAGATAGATTATCCTTTCCCTGTGCAGTCTTTTTAAAATAATACACAATACTTGCAAAGAGCACCATCACTTTTTGTATACACAAGCCATGGAAATTGAGTCAGCCACTGGCTTTGAAATCGAAGATTTCTGTTCCCACTTGCAGGAATTCTCCGGAACCCATGGTGAAGTCAAGATCTGAACTTTCAGTGAATCGTCTACTGTCTTATTAATTAATATATTTGCCAACATCTAAAGGATGAAATTCACTCTCCTTTAATGGTTCCTCTCCACTATTGGACCCTCCAGCACTACTCTCTCCATTACTGGTAGCTGCTTGTTTGGCCAAACCGGACGTGGTTGGATTTGCATCAGTAATGGCAGTATTGGTGCTATTTTTTTGAGCTTTAGAAATAAAATAATGTAACATAGATGATTGTGCTTGACGCTTTGCCATATCTCACATTTGTTATTTAGAATAAAACGCTTAAATTAAACTTATAATTTTTATTGGAGTTACTGTTGGTTAAGGTTGTGTTCGATTTAGTTAGGTTAGGATGGGTTGGGAGTTAGTTAAGGTTAGCTTTATTGGACCATGGAATAGTGTCATTAGGATATATTTGAAAGTTCACGGTGTTGACAGCAAGTTTAGGACTTTGAGAAATGTCTCCACAAAATCAGCCTACCAGGCAGAGCAGGCAGAGGCGTTTTAACAAACAACTTTACATTAAATTTTTTTCCCTAATTAGTTTCAAGTACCGTAACTGAAATTAGTTTCAACTTTTGATAATAAAATATGTAAAGGAAAGAAAGGTTTAAAGTTTGTTTTGATAATTATTGTAAAGAAAGTAATACTAGTTAGTGTGGAAATGATTTTAAATTATCACACATGTTCAAAACGAAAGCAAATGTATTGTTACAAGCGAAACACAATAAGTTACATTACTATTAAAAACTGGAATCTTGTTCATACATTAAAATTCCTTTCTTCTGACTTTTGCTGAGGAAAATTCATCGCGCCGAAATGTCAGGAAATAGTTTCATGAAGTTGACAGCTTCCGTTTGAATGTAATTTTGCTTGATTCAGGTCAATAAATTCAGGGTGAAAAATTTTGTACGTGTTCAAAAACTGACTTTATTCCTTGAAATCGTGTGTCTAGTTGTCCACATAACGTGTTCATCATGGGATAAAAGACAGTCCCTTTGAAGTACAATTTTGGCTCTGGCAGCCTTTCACCCTCGCTCAGTTCATCAAAGTGCTTCTTTGTTTTAGCGATTCATTTTTGGGCAAAACCGAGCTCTATACCCCAACGCACACACATATTTGAAGTTTCTTCACTAGGTTTTACTGTGAAATACTGAATATTGTTCTAAAAGGGTCTAGGGACATCCTGGGCTTCAAAGAACTTTGTATTAAATACATGTTTTACTAAACACATTGAAAATACATATTTTATAACAATTGAGTCGTTTTCTCAGCAAATGATGTCCAAAATACACTTTTTTACATTTCCCCCATAGAAATCCAAGTTTGATCCATAGGGCCGGGGGTCCCGACGGTAGTTACGGCGCTGCTACCAGAGGGTACAAACATAACTAACAGACTGCTTTGCATCTATTGTAGAATAAAAATAATTCGACCACGCAGCTGAACCGCTGACGTGAGTTGAGCAAATTTCCAAAATTAAGTTTATAGACCGATATTTTAGGGTTTCGACCAACAATTTGGGAAATAGGTCTATTCGCGACGGTGCTGAATAGCTGCAAAATGGTTCGCACGCCATTCCGCATATTGGGAGTATCTTCAATAACACAAAACATTGCGTGCTTCGCACGCCATTCCACATATTGGGATTGTCTTCAATACACAATGCATTGCGTGCTTCGCACGCCATTCCACATATTGGGATTGTCTTCAATACACAAAGCATTGCGTGCTTCGCACGCCATTCCACATATTGGGATTGTCTTCAATACACAATGCATTGCGTGCTTCGCACGCCAAACCTCGTATTAGGGGTATTTTCAACACACAAAGCATTGCGTGCTTCGCACGCCAGCCCCACGGTAGAATCCACCACATTTTCTTTGAACCGGGTACTTCTATGGTATTTCACGTTTTGATCGATTTTGGGGGAACCAAGCGAGCTATAAGGTCGCGTAAAAAAACAAAATGTGCAGAATAACATCTTACATTTATATTTTTAGAAAAAACTCTAAAAAAAATTCATTCTCTTAGTAAAAATCTCAAAAAATAGTTACTTCCGGTCAAAAAACTTACTTCCGGTTGTTGGATTTTTTTGGCTAACGAACTCGTCCGAGCCACTTACACAACCAACACGTGTACCAAATTTGGACCAAATCGGACTTAAAATGCGACCGCTAGAGTGCGAACACATATATACATATATATATATATATACATATATATATATGAATTTTAATGACACCCCAAAACGTGTTCTGGGGACCATGATCGGTGCTCATTTGCTACTCCCGACCTTGGGTCTCACCATAAGGGCCACTGCAATAGCTCATTTTTCCTATGGAAATTCGCTAATAAATAACATTAGGCCCTAAGCCTCTTTAGAGTATAATTTGATTAAATCTCTCACGAAGAAAAAAATAGTAGTTTAGGCAGGAAACGTTTTCATATTTTGGCATTTTTCTAGAATATGTTTTCTTTGTATGTAATTTTTCACCTACCATGAACAAAAAACAACAGTAATGTTTTACAGTACCGGTCAACTGGGGTAACATTGGCCCAACTTTTTATGTTTTCTGTGGAATAAGTAATTACTGATATTTTAAAATTGATAATATTGGTTTTTAAAGTGGCTTAATGTTGTTAACTAAAAATAATCCTTTAATTTAAGACTATTATAAACTTTCAAATGTTTTCAAACCATATTAAAATTTTGTATTTTTTATTTTTTTGGGCCAAAGTTACCTTGGATTGGGGACACTTTGTACCATAATTTTAAACTATATTTTTTAATGTACAGTAGAACCACGATATTTCGGACTAACTGAGACCGGAGCCGATCCGGATTACCAAAAATCCGGATTAACCAGAGAATTACTAAAAAACAGCGAAATAAAACATATACTTACAGAAAATCACCTTTATGTAGTATACGAATGATTTTGGACACATATATTTACACTATAAAATCACCAAAACTCATATTCTATATATTTATGTTCAGATTTGCACTTAAAAAATAAAAAATAAAACTCTCAAATCTAATTTCTTGAAAAGAAGGACATGTTGCTCAGCTGTGTCAGTGTTGTGTAGCGCTTGCGATCTGCTCGATCACGTATCCGCTTCAACATTAGAAGCTTGGTTGTGGCCGTTTCCTCCTGACGTTCAAAATAAACTATTAGTTCACCCAAGTGTGATGCTGCTTCTGCGTGACTCAAAATGTTAGGTTGATTGCCACTGTCATCGTCTGTATCATCATCATTTTCGGCATCTTTAGTCGCAGCAGCTATGCCGTGCGACATTTTACAGTCGCACTGACACAATATGTAGTGAATAGCGTCTGGCCACGATTACAATATAAAACTACAAGTACAGTACAGTACTGTTACGGTATGTACCGTGTAGTACTGTACTGTTAGGCTTACAAATGTACAGTATTATTCGCAGAACTGATATTTTAACATCAATAATTACAATTTTAACGTCGAAAATCATTTAAAAAAATTGAAAATACAACAAAATCGCTCCAGATTACGCGGAGATCCGGAATAATGAGGTTCTACTGTATTGCATTGATTGGACTAAAGTTAAATAAAAGAAAATTATTACCATGTTTGTTTGTTTCAAGTTTTATCTGATTTTTACTTCAAAATATTCCTGAATTCGGCTGAAAAAACAATATCAGTAAAACAAACATTATTGTTAAGAAAAATTACATTTTATTATTACAAATAAGAAGTCATATTAATCTGAAATCATGAACTAATGTTAGCATTCAAAGTTCAAAAATACTGAGAAGATACAAAATTGACCAGTTCTGGAACATAAAATTGGTTTCTCTTTGAAGCTATTTTAGGAGGATTAATCTTGCGACAGACTTCATCCCAGTCGTAGGTCAGACAATCTTGTTTCTCAGGCCAGCGCCAAAACTTCACTCTCTTTTCCATACATTCAACAGTTAGTCCTTTGTCAGTTAAGCTTAAAATTTTACCAGGGTATTTTTGTCCATTGTATCTAATAACCACAAGTTATTGTCCCTAGAGATTGTATTAGATTTCTTGGCATTTTCCCTACAACAAAACAAAAGAACTAAAATATTTACTGCTAATTTATGGTAGTTTAAATAGTTTTTATTTTTGTTTTACAAAAATTGTCAAACAAATTTCCGTAGCCGCACAAAATAAAAATATTTCGTGTGGGGTAACTTTGGCCCAGCCTCCATCTTGGCTAAAGTTACCCCACATCTGGGCCAAAGTTGTAGGAAATGAGAATAACAACATCGGTTTGTAAACAAAAAAAGTAATAGAGTTTTTGCACTCAAAATACTTTAAACAATTGATTACACTAAAATAAAATACACATACCAGCTTGTAACTATTTAAGAATTAGTTTTCACAACTAAAAGTTGGAAGACAACAAAATTCAACACTTATTTACAACCAAGATGGAGTAACAATGCAGTGGTGGTGAACAATGGAACTACACCTTCATCAAGTCAAAATTCAAGCTAGTGCTCCTAAAATGAGTGATGCATGAACAAAGTCAATATCTTAATCCAATGACCAGAATACAGTACACTAAAATTTTTTCCAACTTTGGGCAGAAATTACCCGCAAAGGGCCAATGTTACCCCAGTTGACGGTATATATACAGTATACTTATTTACAACATATAAAGAAACAAATTAAACTATTTATACTAACGACCGTTGGTTCTTGGTGAAATTCCGTTATAAATAAATAAATGACAACTTTTTGTATATTTCACAAAAATTGCAAAAATTGTTATTTTTTAAATGAACGATAGATTTAAGCAATTCGCCACTTCTACAACCGTTGTTATTGACCAGTTCGATTCCTCCCCCATCCCTAACCTAATGGTATTTTGGCCTACCTGTACCCAACTGCTGTGTTTTGTTGTTCCTTTAATCTTTAAGTTTCCTTCGATAATGCCGGAACTAGCGAAACCTAGGTCGGCACGGCTCAATAAATATTTGTGAAATATACAAAAAGTTGAAAAATGTCAAATTTGTTTGATTCAAGAACGCTGGATTCAAATTTGTTGATCAAAAATGTTTTCTTTACGTTTAAAATTCTCATAAGTTACAAACAAAATCTACTTTTATTTCCATTTTCAAACAGATTTTTTTTCTACTCTGGTACTTAAGGGGTTAACCTATAAAAATTACAAAAGCTATTGTTAGGTCATGTATAACTGTTTGTTAATTTAGGTTTATAACAATAAAACTGTTTTTGGACCTAATGAATAAGATGAAAGAACTTAGTTACTTTAGAAGAGACAATTAAATGCAGAATGCGCCACATAAATTGTATATTGTAATACAGCACAATGCACAAACACGAAATAAACGATCAGACAGTCTAAATTAACTTTTGATTGAGATATCTGATTCTAAGCTTAGCAGACAGACAGTTAATGTTAATATATAAGCAGTTGCACCAACACACAATTTCCTAAAACAAAAGTTTGCCTTGACCTGTTTTACTTAAGTTGGTATGTTAAGTTAATGTTTGTTGTAACTTGTTTTTATTTAGTACTTTCCACATTCAGTAGTCCAGGGCTACTATAAATAGCTTATATTTCAAAAAATTAAGGGTGTTTAAACAAAATTGAAACCCCTTACCCCCCCCCCCCCCCCTGGGCACAGCCTTACATGGTTGTCTTATTCTTATTCAGTGGAAATCCACTGAGGATGCCCTACTTAAAGTAACAAACATTATTTACTCTAATTTAAACAGCGGTAACAAGACCTCCGGTCTGTTCATAGACTTTCAGAAGGCTTTTGATTTGGTGGACCATAAAATCCTCTTAGTCAAGCTAGAAGCTATCGGAGTGAGAGGAGTATCTTTAAATTGGTTTCAAAGTTTTTTAACGGGTAGAAAACAACAGGTGAAGATTAAAAATGAATTAAGCGCGCCACTCTATGTCAAGGCAGGAGTTCCGCAGGGTTCAGTATTATCTGCAACATTATTTTTAATTTTTATTAATGATTTACTTGAAGGCAGATTTGTGGGTATTGCAAGTGCTTTTGCGGACGACATCGCACTTTTCTACACAGGAAAAAATATTCAAAATTTGTGGGGGTCCATTTCTCAGGATTTGAAAACTTTAAGAACCTGGTGTCATAATAACAGAATGAAAGTAAATGTAAATAAAACTAAATACATGAATTTTGACTTTAAAAGTTTCATTTTTGACAATGAATTAAAATATCATGACGTAAGTTGCAGCGATGAAAATTGTAATTGCTTCGCAATCGAGAAAGTAGGTAATTATCAATATCTTGGGATTATTTTGGATGATAAATTTACGTGGGAAAAATACACCTCATTTCTTTGCAATAAATTAAAATCGTGTATAAGAACTTTTTATTTTTTGAACAATATTTGTGGCGAAGGTTTAATGAAGTCGTTATATTATGCTTTAGTTAATTCCAGATTACAGTATGCTATACAATGTTGGGGAGGTACTTTTAAATATAATATTGAAAAATTGCGAATCACTCAGAACCATATTATTAAAATTATTCTAAAGAAAAATAGAAGAGAAACTTCCTTTCCATTGTTTAAGTATTTACATATATTACCAGTGCAACACCTTTTCATTTTTAAAGTACTCAGGTTATTTTACACAAGAAGTGGAAATTCGGGAACAATCAACCTTGTTTATAGCACAAGAAGTTTAAGTCGTATCACTTTTCGTACACCTAAAGTCAACAAATCTCTATTTAGACAAGCTTATGAATACGTTGGGCCAAAGTATTTTAATCAGTTGCCTGTTGAACTAAAAAACAGCTCTAATTGTAAATTATTTTTTAAAAGATTAAAAATTTGGTTATTTTCTAAGGAGAGTGTTAGTTTTTTAGATAACATTGTTAAATAGACGTTAACTTAGGAACTGTAGTTAATATAATTATGTTAAAATGTGCTAGATCATAACAAGTGTGTTTCAGTATAAATTATAGTAAATTTGTAGTTCTTATCATTGTACTGTTACAATGTGATGTGAAGGATTGATTCACCCAAGACGGCACAGAGAGCGAAGGACTTTGAACTGAAGATAAGGACTGGACTCTATTATCTTTGTTTGTATCTTATCGCACTGCCACGACTTACTTGCAATACGTGGCAGTGTCAGTTCCGAATTTTGTTTTTGTTGTTAATTTGTAAATGATTGTGGAATAAATCTCATTATCTCATTCTGCCATCTGTATTCTGTTTACAGGAGGTGTATTTAAATTTGAGTATTGTCGGCGTCAATGCTCCAGCCATGGATATACTCGGAGTTATCTACTCCTATGATACTACGACCTTAATGCTGTTCGTATTGCTGCCGATGTTCATTATAATTGTACTGTATGTTTTCATCGTCCGGAGTATTTGGAAGTCGTCTAAGCTGAAAGGATCCAGCAACACTCGGGGACAATCGATGGCTGGGAAGAGCCTCAAGCTATCTGGTAACTCTTAATTTAGTTTTAAAATTGAGAAATAATATTTATATGCAGCATTAAGCTAAAGGTCACATAGTGCGATTATAGGCCGATTTGTACATTTTGTTAACCAACGAAAATCCCCGTATAGAACAACATCGGCTGTGTCAAAAATGGCTACCTTTCATTTGTGTTTATATTGGGCAACAAAATTATCTACTTACACCGACTTCACAACAATTGTTTAGTAGTGCGATCGATCAACTAACCGCTGCAGGTGTTGCCGCTGCTTATATTATGATAAAATTTCCCAAAAAAGAAGGCGACGATGGTGGAGGAAGGAAATGTTTAAAAACCAAGATAAATATTTTACAAATGTATTCAAAAAAACTTTTATTAAATGATTGGGGTTAATTTTGAAATTTCTATCAAATAACTAAATAGGACAGAAAAATTACTTACTGTAGTTGCTCCAAAAATTTATTATAATTTTAGAGTTCTTATCTCTCCTGAAGTTAGCAGTGACTCTATGGTACATTGCTAGTAGTGATTACTATACAAGTTTGATATATCTGTTCAACAGTACATCTCACAAGCAGTGCCAGAAGTATGTGAAGCTATTAGCCCAGCCAATAGAGCAAAGAATATACATAGCAAAGGCAATATTTTATGTTTTCGGAAGATTGTTTTTTTAATAATTAAGTTTGAAAATAGCCCTAATACTTTTGTTCTGTGTTTTACATGTAATACTACATATGTGATCTCATTGGATGTCATTACTTTGGGCTATATTTAGCTCTGACACTGATAATACAGTTAGGTCGAACAAGCTGTAAATTTTCCATTCCAGTTGATGGGATTTTGTAGTACCTAGTCAATAAAGCGGATACTCCTTCGTCTTGTACTAGACAATATAATAAATCAATATTTCAATTACTTCAGAAGTATACATTATAGCATATTGCCTCCGGGAACTGTTATTGAGTAATAAAACTTAGTTACATACCTTATTATGTCCGTCTACAGTCCTCATTTAGTCCTTATGCGATGGGACAGTCGATTTCGGAGCTCACTTCTCCATTATCAAGTCAAATATAAAAACACTTACAGAAATTGTCATAGTTACACTTAACACAACAATTACTTCACAACACAAAACACTCAAACATTTAAATTTAAACATGTGACAATAAGTTGAGTTGTCCAATTACAAACGGATCCTTGTCCCAATCATAAATTTTTTTGTAAACCAACAAAAACTATTTACATGTTAAAAAAGGCTATTAAGATGTATGCTTTTTGGCTCAATGGTTTATTACAACAATAGTAATATTGTGTGAAAGTTTTATTACAACAGCTTTAACCTCTTGGTTAGTAATGCCGCATGTGCTGCGGCAGCCATTCGATGCGCCAATAAAAGTAACAACGCAACATATGCGTTTTGATATTTGTATTTAGTTAGGAAAGTCACAACCTTTGCGGCTTGGTTAATTTTAGATAAGATGTATTCTGCGATCTGTTGGCTGCAATATAAAACATCTATCTTAGTTCTAGTTGATTCTGATAGGGTGCGCGAACATTCCCTATCAGTTAATTTATAATTTTGCCTGGCTGTTTCCAACATAGTCATTGCATAACCTAAGTTCGCAAACGAGTTTGGCTTGTGTTGTTTATACTTTTGTTTAGATAATGGCTAATCGTAAAAACCTTAGCATTGATGATATTTGTGAATATTTTATGGATTCCGGGAGTGAGGATGAAAGTATTAGTGAAAAATCTGAATTGAATTTTAGTGAAATAAACAATGCTGTTTCAAATATTTATTCAGATCCGAGTGACTAAATTTGAAATTATGTGATTATAAATAATTATTCCTAACTTTTTTAGCTCCTAATTCATAATTTTATATAATAGGGACAATATAAAAACAAATTAGACAAAAAAGAAATACATAAAAAACTCACTAATTTGGTTTATGGAGCTAAAGCGAAAACCCACTAACCAACAGGTTAATAGTTTTTTCTAAATTAATTATTTTAATTTGGACAAGGGTTGATTTGGAACTGTAATAAGGACAAGATTCGTTTTGGACCTGTAGGAGGCCATCTTGGTGTGGACAAGATGACGTTAGGAACTGTAATAAATAATAATCAGTAAAATTTAAATTGTTTTACTTTTTACAAACACCAAATATTTTGATTTAAATGTAATACTATGAAATACCATTATGTTCTAATACAATAAGTATATTTACATTAAAAACTCGTGAAATAGATTTTAACATTACCAACCAAATTTCCTGGATATTTTAAAATATTAAGCACGTGTTAATTTATTTACAAAATTTCTAAGTCCTTCATTGGTCACAAAATAACCAACAGTGAGGAATGAAAGCAGGCAAACTTGGCAACAACATTACTCAACATGTGATCGTTGAATAATATTATATTTTACATTACTGTGTAAAATAAGGTTGGCCAACCTAAAAAGTAAAATAATATTGACGAAAAACTAGCAAATATAACGGATATGTAATATTAAAACTGACTGTTTGTCAGTATGTTCAGAAAGGACAAGAGTCGTTTTGTAACTCAATCACGTATAAGCTGAATAGATAGTAGTAGGCCAAGGTGCTATTTGGTTCTATAATGTTTGTAAATTGTGGTTGGCCATATTGGTTTCAGACTAGTGGACAAAGGCCACTTTGGAACTGTAAATGCCTAACCTCCACATTTCAAACATTATTTTAGTATAAATAGGTATATTTTGGACTTGTAAAACAAACATAATTTAAAAGAAGAGAATTAGAGAAAAACAGTGGTGCCAATAACTAAAAATTGAATTTTTGTGGACAAGGTGCTGTTTGGAAATAGTCGCCTCAGTTGTAATGTCTCAAATCTCAGTAATACAAAAACATTCATTTCTAACAGTCTAGTATTATAGCCTAGAGAACCCTATGTCAATATATAAACAAACACCAATACCAATCCCCATGAAGAAATGAAAGTCAGATACTAAATTAGAAACACTATATTTATTATTTATGTAAAATTTGTCAAAGACACTATGAAGAACTCAAGACGGTTAAAAAACGTATTTAGTTAAGTTATGTCAGCCATATTTTATAGGCAACTAAACCATTGTAAACACGAGTCAAATAAAAGACCAATAATGTACCATGTAATTTAAATTATAAACAAAAACACGATAATCCAATGTATAGAACGTATTCTAAATTTAAGAAAATATTTATGAAATAATTATTAATAGTTAATTATATACCGTAGATTATTATTATTCTTAAAATATTCACAATAATTAGTTTAACATATGACACAAGTAGTACAACGTACACTAAAATTCAAAAGGAAGTAATTATTTGATCGGGTGAATTAAAATTATTACAAAAACAAATTTTATGCTTTAAACGCAAGAACAAATTAATTCCACAATGTTTTAATCAACAAAGAAATACTCTAGGTATAAAATCCATCGAAAACTATTTTAAAGTGAAAAAGACGCCATATTAGGAAAACAGTATTGACGTCAGAACGCGTAACCATGGAAACGGCAGAAAGGAATGTGTGACGTAACATCACGTGAACGCAATCATCGAATTAAATGAATGAGTACAGATTTCCGGATTCCGAGATAGGCGGAAGTAAAGGAACCAAGCTACATCGTTTGAAAGAGAAGCCAAAAATCAGTGTAAATTGAGAACTAAGCGTGGGTGGACGTAACTAATGGAATGAAGAAGTGACGCCGTTAATTATTTTGTAAAAGTGTAGTCAAAAAGTGTGATAACTCAGTATTTACCAATGTGTATAACCAAAACTGAAAAGTATTAAAAGAACAGTGATTAAGATCAATACCTAAAGGAAATTACTTAAAATAAAAACTTTACCTTTTTCTAATCCAATTCCTTATGATGCCATCTCTTAATTGTTAACTTCATGTTTGAACTTATAAATGCGTATATGTTTGAATGGGATAATTACAGCAGCACGAGTGCCCCTATCCCGAGATTAATTTTGAATTAAAATTAAATTTAACTAAATGATTTATTATTGTGATAAAACAAACTTTATTTTATGAATTTTTAAATTGTTATACTGAACTGAGCTAAACCGGAAATAGACATTCTTTGAAATAGATGTTCCTCATTATAAATAAAACAAATCCAATTCTTTCTTTATGTCTTATATCAAACCAAAATTATAAACCTTCTGTATTAATAGATGAATGATTTAATTATATTAAACCAAAATTTTGTTAAATTAAACTTGTACTTATTTCAAAGATAATATAATTGAGGCTGAACTTAGTAGGTTTCAATTGTATTACCTATAGGCTATTACAATAGAGTAAGTAATATTATAAAAATTGGCTCCACAACGTGTGGACATTTAAATTTCAAAAGAAATACCTATATAATTTATAATAGTGATATTATAAAGTATAATACATCGTTGGACAACAGACGCGTCAATAATCCAAAACGTCAAAAATCCGAATGCGTTCTGAGGCAGCCCTTGCAAAAATGTTGTTTTCGTTTTCTCAAATTCCAATTATTGCTTCGTTAAAAATTTCACAAAAATCTTCGTCTTAGTTTGACATTATTATCTCTTTTTAAACACTTCTTAATACCTGCTCTCACATGCCCTCACAACAGACTGGCTCGCAGTATTTTCATGTCACGCTAAGCTGCTTTAGCGCTAGCAGTAAACATACAGAAAGTTCATTCATTTCTCTTTGTGTAATCATTATAACAGTGTGTCGTACATACAATATTTTTTTTTATTTTTCGTTTAGGTTAACTATAAGGTACAAGTGAACTTTTAATTATGTACAGTACTGTACTGTAATTGAGAGTTACAAGTGTAATCATGTTGGCCCTACTGTGTACGTGCAGGTTCTTCTAAATCATAATATGTAAGTAGTCTTAAATACTGTATTGTAATTACATTACTGCTTGTACTGTTTAACAAGCAAAAACAAACAGACAAACGATTTGCCTTTTTATCGATTAAAAGGCAAATATATTTTAGCCTAATTGGCATTTTCTTGGTTGCCGAACACCACTCGGTCCCAATTAGTTTGGATTTTCAACGCTCTACTGTAATGTAATTCTTCAACAGTGTTCATAAATAAATATTTTTTACATATATTTAATATTTCTACATTGGTTTGGAAACTCTCAATGTTGTGATTGGCTTGTACAAGGTGTTCAGTGAACTTTGATTTTTGTATTGCCAAGGTGGATTTTGGGATGTGTTCAGAATATCTTTTTTTATATTTGACTTCATTATGGAGACGTGAGCTCCGAAATCGATTGTCCCATCGCATAAGAACTAAATTAGGACTGTAGACGGACATAATAAGGTATACCAAGTTTTATTACAACTTCATAAGCTATATTATTACAAAATAGGAG
>JAGFPH010003638.1:81915-100556 GCA_018207615.1 Philaenus spumarius | reverse complement strand
CCAAGTTTTATTACAACTTCATAAGCTATATTATTACAAAATAGGAGCAACAATTTTCTATGATTCTATTGTCAGATGATTATTATGTACAATTTGAATATTTGTTGAATATAAATATGTTTCCTCTCTAGGCCAGTCTTCAATAAAATGTTAATAGAGAAGGTGTACTTCTTTTATTATTACAATTCTCAATTAAAACTTAATATATTTTAACATCTCTGTGAATAAAAAAATTATGTTATAAACCAATTTATAAACGATCAAAATATTTTTTTTACAAATTAGTTAATTCATACAAGTAAATACTTATTGTTATAATTACAGTGGCCATAGTTGTACAGTTTTTCGTCTGTGTTGTTCCAATACACACTTCAAGCTACTGGAAGAACTTCCTTAAGAGTAATGGTATTGACAAAGCCTACACAGAAATATTGGTAATTGTTTTTACAATAATAAGCACGTTGGGTTCTACTATCGACATGGTTTTGTATGCTTTAGTTTCAAAGCGCTTCAGAGAGGCTTTTAAGGTTAGTATTTTATTTTAGAAATCATCAACATAATGTTATTGTGTACAATGTAATACTATAAAGACTGACACGTGGGCGACTTATCGCATTTTGGTAGGGAAATTTTAAACTGTTAAGTTGGCAACAATGCACAAGTTAAACAACCATATGATACCATTGTTGCTAGTAACAATGGAAATAGAAATAATTTATTTCACATAACATTTTATACAAAAACCAGTTGGTAACTGATCGCTACCTTGGTTTGACAAGGTTCTAACTGACCATCAGTTAGTTTTGAGAAAAACGTCAAAGTTTCGAATTTGTTTATCTCTATTTTTATTAGGAATTTATTTTTCATTTTTTTGGCACATAGATTGGTGATGTTTATTACTTTAATGAAATATGGTTATTATTTTATTTTTCCATATATTTATATAAGTAATAAAACTATTGAATTGCAGTTAGAACCTTGTCACTTTCCCAACGACTTATTATCAAACTGACAAGGTTCTAATTGCACTTAAATCCCTGTCAAACTAAATAACAGACTCATTTCAAGAAAAGCTGTCAGTTTCAATTCTACTTGTTTAGATAGCTAAAATCAAAACTACTTTTTTAAATAAATTTTGGCCTATAAATATAATATATAAAATTATTTCTTACTCTTAAGCCAAAAACTTACAGTACCACACATCAGACTGGAGCTCTTGAAAATCGTTCACATTGTAAATATTTATCTTAATAAGACTAAAAAAGGTAAAAATTAAACCGAGATCTTTGTACATATACTATCTTATTTATGTTGTTATAAACAAATTAAAGGAATTACAGGAATTATTAAAAGATTACAACATTTGTATGGATAAAATTACAGAAAGGAATTTCACATAGGCTAAAATAGCTTACAGTAACATTCTGCATTTCTCTCCTTGCAGGACTCATGTAGTTTTTTAAATCTTTAAAACAGCTTTGAAGTAGTCTCTATCCTGCATTAGCATAAGAGGCAACATGGATTTGATGTCCTTTTTCTTCAAATCGCTGATATCTCCTTTGTTTTTGTCAACTTTAGGTTTTAAGTTAAACACAGCATTAGGCCTACTTGAGTCTTTTCTCTTTGTACTGCAATTTCTTGTAGGAGTTGATTCCTTGCTCTTGAGATTCGCTAAGTTCATAGGCTCAAAAGCCACGTGGGAAGTCTTGAACTCAATCTCATGATAGGTATGTGTAAATTTCAAAGTAGCTACTTTTGTGAAAGGCACACTTTTGTAGTTCATCAACTTTGAAATTCCTGAAAAGTCTTTAAAATCTGATTCTTTCATCTGAATTATTCGGAACGGTTTTTTGACGTTAGCTTGCTTCAATACTCTTATTAAGCTGACTGGAGAGTAAAATTCTGATTTTTGCATTGCTTTTTCTATCAAACTATGAGCATTGTCAACCAGCTGAACGCATGAATGTCCTGGTACAGAATACTTCATAGTAAGAGAGTTTATTTCCTCATATTCCTTAAGAAATGTAACGTTCTGCCACTATGCAAGCCGTTTACAAACAAATTTATTAATGAAAAATAAAAAAAATGAAAAATAAAAGTTTAATTTTGACAAAAATATTTCTAAGTTATTTTTAAATAAAAAAAATACCTTTACTGTGTAACAATTATTTATTATATCCTATCTTCAATCCATTTACCTTATTTATTTAATTAAATTATCACTTCAAAATATTACAACACCTTATTCCCTTATTCAAAACATAAACAATCAAACATAACCCCAAAATTGAAGTTAGTTCATACTATGATCACATCTGTGACTAACACAGGTGATCACTAAATCTCTGTTACACATATACTTTTTATATCTGTGACTACAGTTCTTTGGTTACAAATGGACTCGTCCAGAAGCATAGCCGCCATGTTTGCCACATGCCACCTTTGCCTCCAAATCGTCTCCTGTTCACCAAAGACTGTCGCCATTTTGAATTACTTATAAGAAACTTAAACTGAATTTATTATTATCACAGGGTTCACTTACCATAAAGTACTTCTGGAAAGGAGGAAAACTCAAATTAAGAAGTCATAGTAGTTGGCATTAATGTTTTAATTCACCATTTTATTTTAGCAAAAACCACACATAAACAAGTTAAATTAGGTTGGCAAATCATTATTTTAGATTAGAATCATACACGCATTCATACACAAATTATTAATTATTTTATCTCAAAACTAAAACTAATAACAAAAGATTCGATTGCAGACTTAAATTGAAATGATTTATTACTTACGAGCTCTCCTTTTATAGTGCACTTTAAGAATTTTAATATTACAAAATGAATTTACTTTAACA
Source organism: Philaenus spumarius (assembly GCA_018207615.1). Lineage (NCBI taxonomy): Eukaryota > Metazoa > Arthropoda > Insecta > Hemiptera > Aphrophoridae > Philaenus > Philaenus spumarius. The sequence goes on along the minus strand of JAGFPH010003638.1, from coordinate 97,702 downwards.
CATGTTTTAATTTATGAAAATTTTAATTTAAAATGATTTTATACTTGATGAATTGTTTAGCCTCTTTAATCGTTGAATTTAGTTCATGATGTACGGATAGAACTCACTCCGAAAACACTGTTCGTTTCTTTATACAAATCACTGAGTTAGCCCGCCATTACTTGTTCTTTGTGAAAACCATGCTGGTTTTTCGAAGTTTGTCTTAAGTTAATATCTTTACTTACAGACGTCCGAATTTCACTATTTTACGCTCAAACATGACTACACTGTCTCTATAATGTTTTAGAAATGTTTAAATTGCATTTCTAACAGAAATGACGCACTTCGCCATACTTCTGCAACAATATACTTAGCACATTACAAATAGGTCTGTCTAACAGAACGTCTCTGATGTAAGTGAAGCTGTACATGGCTTCCGCTTGCCACATCATGCGACCATGATGTCATGTCATGTGGTCTCTCTCCACCAATCATAATTGTTATTGCTTGTTGACTGAACACCACCTCCAAAAAGTTGCTTCCGTTTCTAGGTTGAAAACTCATTTCCTTTTGATGTACATCCGTTGTCAAGGCTATGTTATGACAGCGACTCTGTTTTATTTCAACAAAATATATTTAATTTCTATGTAACTTTTATTTATGTTCTATTGTACTGCAAATCACTTTTTTATGGTTAAAAAATATTGAAATTTACTTTGTCTGCAATCCCCCTTTGAATTTCTATGTTCATTAATATTATGAATAACTAAATCTTTTAAATTAGGCTAAATGTCCAAACTTTACCTTACGACCCCTTTTACGTTATACTACTATTTTAATGTTTTAAAAACCCTGAAACTCACATGTATTACAGAAAGTCCATCATGGCATAGGACATCATCGAGTTTCTGTTTTGGGGGACACATGAATCCGACCATGTAGTCAAGTTTGATAAGTTATTCTCGTCAGCTACCACATCCATAATCTTTCTTACTGCACTTGCGATGTCATTGCCCTCTCTACCAGCCATAGTTTCTGTCCACAGAGCGCAGTAGACCTGGTTTGTAACACTGTACACAGCTGTCATGTTATAAACACTTAATTTCCTTGCATAAAAAAAAGAGCTTATTGCAGCTCGCGGGCAATTGATTACATTTTCTAAATCGAAAAACAGAACAGGAGTTTTAGAATCCTTATCCCTTTTGGCTTCTTCACGCATTGCGGTTTTGTTAAGTATGTGGGCATTGTACTCCTCAGTTAGATCTGCAGATAATGTACTAGTTTTCTCGGCCATTTTGAATTTTTCACACAGATCGCAACGGTCGCTTTTTGGTTGATGAAATCCTAAATTATACTCTGTTACAAATATTTTGTTGTACATGGAAAGTTTGACAGGGACAGTTGATGTATCATTACATTTTTCAAGATATAATTCATACAATTTTGAAATACTCAAATTAGATCCCAGATATTCTCGTTTGGTTCTAGACCTACAATAATGAGACTCGACTTTTGAGATGCTTTCAATATGTTGCAGAGCAAAAGTAGGGTCACCAGTAGGAGTTCTTCTACTGCAGCATGATTTACCTCTTTTATCTGGCTGAGGTGTGTTGGTTTCTTGGTTTTTAGACAAGTGTGTGTTGTACACTGGTTTCTGAGATATATCCAGCGTGCCAAGAAAAAAACTCTTACACACCTGAATCTTTTGTTCTTTCACGGTGAAATAATATTTAAAGGAATATACTCTTTTTTTATCTGTAGTGGATCTCTTAGGCCTTGATGTTAAAACCCTGTCGGACGATGCAATAATAAAATGTCTTTTTTCATTGTATGGTAAAGTGTAGTAAGACGAATGGAGTTCTGTTCGTTCACTATTTGAAATTTTTGTGCTGCATTTAAATTTACATTTGAAGCAGTCTTTTAAAATTTTCACGGCCTTTAAACTTACGGCCTTACCTCTTCGACTGATGTAAGACTCGCCAGATTGGTGTTTTTGTTTCCTGATATTGCACTTCCATTTTTAAGGGATTTGCAACGACCTTCCTTGGTTTTTTCTTTGGTGTGTCAAATGTCAAACTGTTATTTGCAGACAGGGTCGCATCACTGAAAAAACAACAAATATTTTAAATCTAAGAATAGGCCTAATTTGATTGAAAGACAGGAAAAATTATCTTATGTGGGTGGATATGTCCTAACCCTACGAATTTAGAACCAAATTTATGTCTCTTACTCTGGCATGGTAGGATTGGTTTCTTAGTAGCTTAAAAACATTTCTAAAATATGTAACAATTTGTAAAATTAGGTCTGTTAAAATTTAATAGAACCTTTGACAGCAGGGCAAATCCATTTAATTTTCTGTGACCAATATATTAATGTAAAAAGTTAAATATACGATCAGTAATAATAATTTAGTTACCTTGTCGTTGCGATTGTAGTAGGGATAATTAGAGCTTCTGAGGCCTGGTTCCCTTCCCCCTCTTGATTGAAATTTTCCATTATATGTGAATTTGACTCCTCAGAGGATTTTGTTGGTGTAGTAGTACTGTAAAATGTCTTTTTCTCTGGCCTGATATTTGAAGAAATTTGTTTCTCTTGCTGAAAATAAAATCACTTATAAGAATACCGTAGGCTAGCCTATTTTATTTTAAAACCAATGTTTCAAAGATATTGACACAAAAATAAATGAACTACCAATGAACCTAATAATGTAGGCCTAATTGCAATCATTATTCGCATGATATTAACAATTTAACCTCTATTTTTAATCATAAAAAATTTAGTTCTGTAGGATAGCCTACTTGATTTATCCATTTACATTTTTAAAAAAATAATAATGGGCCTATGGGCCTAGTCCTATTCTCTTATGACACTGTTTTCTCTTTTCTTATTTCTTACCTGGGTGTGGATAAAATTGTATATTCTTCATCTGAGTCTTCTGAAGATGTTGGTGGTACATAATCATCCTCTGAGTTTTCATCATATAATAAATCTATCATATTACTATTATCAGACATTTCGTCATTCATTTTTAGTACTAAAATACTGAAATTGTCTCTTGGTTTCAATAATAAGCTGACTTTAATGTTTAGACTAATTAATTAATAAAATCACAATCATAACCTCTTATTACCACAACACACAAATACAGAATTCTTCTTCTTCCAAATAAGATCAGCTGATCACAGACCAAAATTGTTCAGTTGGAACCTTGTCACTCCAAATATTCTATTTTTACTTTCTCCACCCTATACGTAGTATATGGAGAAAGTATTGTTTTCGTAAAAATGTTCGAATTTGAATTTTCAGTTTAATTATCTGTTTTGGTGCTCCCAGAACCCCAAAAAAATGGTTTAGTGCAATTATCTGTGTTGGTGCTTCCTGAACCCAAAAATATTTTTAGTGGAATTTTTTGTTTTGGTGCTCCCTGAACCCAAAAAAGTGTTTTTAGAGTGGTGTCTGTCTGTCAGTATGTATACACGACCAGAGAGGACACTATTGGTCCGATTTTCATGAAATTTGGTATGTAGGTACTAAACCCTAATATCTCCAGGCTTTTTTTTCATTTTTTGGAATTTTTAATTTTTAAGGGTAATTTACCCCTAAAAACCCATAAAAAACGATAAAAATGCAAATTTCTCAAAAACGGCTCTAACGATTTTGATCAAATTTTCAGTATTTATAGTGCTTAAGATGCCAAACAAAATGACACCACCCGCTTTTATCAAAACTTCGGCGTTTTATAATTATGGAAAAATGTTTAAAAATAAACAAGTTTATGTTGTCAATCTAGCATCGCGGCGGCGGCCGCACGGGGTAGCACCATGGTAGCGAGCACGGCCAGTAATTCAAAGGTCGCGCGATCGAATTGACGTAGGTAGAATATTATTTTTTTGTTTTGTTCTAAAAAGTAATAAATAAAATGATTGAAAACAATATTATTTTTACTACAGTAAGTTGGGAGAAAGTTTGTGTCAGTTAACTGATACCGTTTACTTTTCATTCAGATAGAACTTTGTCACTTTCCTAAATCTGTTATTATTTGACATAGAGGAATAAAATCTGGTGAAACCATAGAGATATATAAACTTTATTATAATGTGTGAAAACACCAATTTTAGCCAAAATGTCAGTTAGAACCTTGTCAAACCAAGGTAGCGTGATGTTAAAAACAGGTGAAAAATCAAGTCAAAGATTAAAATTCTGATACATTACAATATTCACAAGATATCACAACTTATAAAATTTATCCATTTGAAGGTGTAAAAATACAATATCCGTTATAATCTAAAACAGAACATGAAACATACCTGGAAAAACAATCTACAATTTACTCTCTCCAAAATCCTATTACTTTACAAAACTGTCATCTAGATATTCTTGTAGAGAATAATATGCCCTCTGTATATTCGTGGGCAGTTTGTTTCAATTCCCATGTAATATGGTGTTTTTTCAAAAATAGAAAGCCGATGCTTAGGACAGTTTAAATAGCTTAGGACTTCCTTATTTCTAGTTGAATAAGCATGGAAGCTCTGCTTTTCAATTAAATAATCTATTTGCTTCTTTATTAGCAACAGACACTAAAACAAAAAGGCTTGGAGCAGTCATCAATCTTAAATCAATGAATAAGTTTTTACAAGCACTTCTAAATTTGCCAAAATTCATAATCCGAATATATTTTTTCTGCACTTTAAAAATATCTGCAATGTCTGATGCCAAACCACAGACCTCTATTCCATATTGAATTCTGGAAAAAAAAAAGCATAATAGACCAGTTTCCTTGTTTCAGGACTGACAACATCTCTAAGTACCAGCATTTGATAACAGAGGGAATGAAGTTGATTAGTAAACTTCTGTATAAATGGCCTCCAAGAGAGAATCTTGTCCACTAAAATTCCCAGAAAAGTTGTCTGTGATTGCACAATCTGCTTACCACCCAAAATACAATTGATTTCACACTTATTTTTACTTTGTGCTGGTTTAAAATTAATAATGTGGGTATTTTCCCTGTTTAATTTCAGACCATTTAATGAGAAAGTTCATCAAATTTGCTACTTATTACAGCATTTAAGTCGCTATTAGACCGGGCTTTGAGAATTGCTGTAGTGTCGTCAGCATCAAGGATAAATTTACAACCGATATTTGGAGGCAAATCGTTAATGTAAATGAGAAAGAGTAAAGGACCCAAGATTGATCCTTGAGGAACACCACACTTTACTCTCTTCCAGCTAGACTGATAGATTAGTTTATTACTATGAACGATTGTCCTTTGGCCTTTGATATCGGTCCTCCAAATATGATTTGATCCAACAAATTGAAATTTCATCGAAATTATAATATTTAAGTTTCAACAAAAGAACCTCATGATTCATACAATCAAAAGCCTTGGACAGATCACAGAAAAGCCCAGCTGTGTTCTGCGATTCATCCCAGCCCATGGCAACCTCCTCTATAAAATCACAAATAGCCAAGGTGGTATTCTTACCAGGTCAAAAACCAAACTGCTCACCAACAAAAACACCATTTATTTCCCTTTTTAAAAATTGGTTTAAGTTGTGCATATTTTAATAGATACGGAAAAATACCGGATTTGAGAGATTGATTTATAATGTTGCACAACGATACCACAATTTTATTACTAGACTTTTTTAATATACTTATCGGTATTTCATCTCATCCAAAAGAGAGTTTATTTTTAAGAGAATTTATTGCCCTTTTCACTGTGGACACAGAAACCATATTGAATCTAAATCTAGGAATCTGACTATCATCAAATGCAGTTAAAAAAGTAGCTACTTTATCTTTTTGTGGCATTAAGCCAGCGTCATCCGAAGTGTTGCAAAACTTTTTGTTAAAGAGATTGGCAATTTTCTGTTCATTTATAATTATTTTCCCACTAAACAATAGTTCGTCAAAAGACTGCTTGTTAATTTTACCAATTCCAAGTTCATTGTTAACAATATTCCAGACAGCTTTACTTTTGTATCAGCTTTTTTGATTAATTTACAATTAGTTAATGTTAGGCTTTCCATGTAATAAGAGGGAATATAATTAAGCTTATTCAAAAAATGCTTCATATTGATTTCAGAGAAAACCCTGTGTCTTAAGGAACCATTTATACTTGGTATAATGCCACCAGATTTATAAGCTATGAACAATGCATTGTGGTCAGAAATACCTAAAGAAAGATTTACAACATCCTCTACTACAGCGCGTTTATCTGCTAAAATATTATTAATACATGTTTGGGATGATTTAACAATTCTAGTTGGAGTGTGAACGGTTTCCACAAAACCATAGGATTGGACAATGTTCATAAGTTCCCTACCCTGGTCTTTCACAGAACATTCACTCAAAATATTTACATTAAAGTCACCAGCTATGCATATAATTTTATTTTTTGATTATTTTTAATAGCTGTTCGAAAATTTGAAACTGTTTCAAATTTTCCCTGTTTTTAGTGCGATAAAATTAAACTATTACAAAGTTCAAAGAAAGTATTTCAACATAAGATCCCTCGAAAATGTAATCAACATTTAGACATTTCAAATCCATTCTTTCAATAAAATTGTATTTAGAGTGAATGAGTATACAAGATCTTCCATGTCATTTGAATGTTAATGAATCACTAATCAAACAAAAATTGAGTTACAAACGTAAGTTTTTTTATGAAAACTGATCTGTCAAAAGAACACAGAGAAGATTTTGTAATTCCAAGGCTCTGAACCTTCACAAAAAACAATTGAAAACTGGGTTGATAAATTTAACAATAAAAAATTTCTAAACTTCAAGGTCTTTAATGATAGTACAGTACAACCTCGTTTATCCGGACTAATTGGGACCGGACATGATCCAGTAAATCAAAAATCCAGATAATCCGGAAATATAGAAAGAAAAATAAAACAAAATGTTAAATGATAACTTACCATTTATTAATTTTCTTTTGGTCTTGAAAAAACACAATATTTACACATTTATTCAATTTACACTATAACTTTACTGTAAATCACACAAAAAATAAATATTTACACACGCTTATAATTTATACAAGGTTAATTTTTATTTACAAAAAAGTCATTAATCTTTCTCTGTTTTAATTTTGTGTGATGTTTCAATGCGGCACGATCACGTAAACGTTTCACCATCATTAGTTCAGCTGGCGTTGTGTCTTGCTGTTGCTCTAAGTACGCCATGATGTTGTCCAGCTGTGACGTCGCATCATCTCCGGCCGTGCGCTGTATCCCTCTTCCTCGCTCTCGCTGTCTTCTGCTCCCTGCGTAGATGTACACGCTACAATTATTTCGTCATCTGTCATGACACTATAACCTCCTTAGTTGTTGTCTGTTAACCATTCATTGACGTCGTTAATATCAACATCGGAACATCCATCAATTCTTGAAAACATGCCTAATAATTGTTCTGTAGTGACTGTGGTTTCATTTAGTTCAATTATTTGTGGAGTGGTAGGGTTCTTCAATTATATTGGATATGTTTGGCCACATGTTTTTCCAAGACTTTTGAAGAGCACTTTTTGAAACATGATCCCAAGCGTCTGCGATCATGTAAATCACGTCTTTGATATTTATAGATTTTAACAAATCAATCACAATTTGTTCGCATTCTGCTTCAATTAATTTGCTCAAAAGTTCCTTGCGATAAACACGCTTGATACTTTCTAACACACCCTGATCCATAGGTTACAAAATTGGAGTCACATTTGGGGGGAGAAATTTAACTTTAATATCCCCACTGATGAGATCTTCTTCTGCAGGATGAGATGGCGCATTGTCAAGAAACAAAATCGCTTTTTCTGGCAGTTTTTTTCTTTGAGAAATTTTTTCACTTCTGGAACGAAATTATCAAAAAACCAATTTTTAAAAATAAAACTGTCCATACATGTACTTTTTTGATTTAGGTAAACCACAGGCAAGGATGCACGATTTACATTTTTAAGTGCTAGAGGATTTTTTGACTTGCCAATTATTACTAGTGGAATTTTGTGGTTTCCAGAAGCATTGCTACAAGCCATAGCAGTTAGGCAATCCTTGCTCTTTTTGTAGCCCTTAGCTGCCTCATCAGTTTTACAAGCCAAGGTTTTGCTCGGTAAAACACGGTAAAATAGTCCTGTTTCGTCGGCATTGTAAATTTGGTCCGGTGAAAGTTTTTCAGAAGAAATAATTCATTCAAATTTTTCTTTAAATTTGTCACTTGCCGCCTGATCACTAGACAGGCTTTCTCCAGTCACGGATAATTGTCTAATGCCATGTCGATTTTTCAACCGTTCTAGCCATCCTTGGCTAGCTGTAAAATTTGGATCTGGATTTGGTAATTTTTTGTTTAGGTTTGCCGCTTTTTCAGCCAAAATCGGTCCAGAAATCGGAACACCACGTTCTCGCTGAGCACTAAACCACATAAATAATGCCTCGTCCAACAATTCACTTTTAGCCTTTTTTATAGTCCCTCTACCCTCTAAACTGTCTTTAGCTATCATTTTAAAGCAAAAGTCTTCAATATTTTTCCGATTTTTTTTCCAATCTGACACAGTTGATGTGCCCACGCCGAGTTCTGAAGCAATTTTATTTAAAGGTTCACCCCTGTCTATTCGATTCAATGCATTTAACTTTTGGGCCATTGTAAGCACATTTCGTTTTCGTTTTGACGCCGCTGATTTTAACATCGATGTTTTAACTACCGATGCTCATCCCTAGTGCAGAGGTCATTGCTCCTCTACTTTCTCTTCCCAGCGCATCAACAAACCGCCCTATTACCTCAAGGCGACACTTTAGTGACCAAGAAATTACGTTTTTATAAAAATTAATTTTTTTTATTTTTCGTTCTAGATCGATCCGGATAATCCGGAAATCCGGTTCAATGAGGTCCGGCTAAACGAGGTAGTACTGTATGTATATCCATTGGGCTTTTCTTACAAAAATCATTTTCATCGTAATCCAGAAAAGTTATTACATAAAAGCCTGTCGCGACAGATTTTGTACGTCAAAATGAAGCAATGATTTTGAAGCTTCTAGCTCACTCTCTCTGGAATGAATAAATATGTTGTCTTAAAGGGTTGTATATCTAGTTAAAGGTTTTAATAAATGATAATATGCATTCCCTAAATTTATTGTAAACCGGTTTTACTGTGACCATTTCTTCCGCTTACTGTTTTGGTTTGTGATGTGTTAAGTATATACAACGACCACTTTATGAGAGTAAAATTGTCATCAGATTAAAACTAAAATACAATTTTAATGCTATAATATGCCCCCAGGAGAAGTTACTGGAGCTATCTACACAGCACACTAATACAACAAGAACTACTGTCTTTTTTAATAATATTAGTTTGAACAAAGTACTGTAATTGTTTCTTTGTCTTTAGTGTGAGGAATATGGTGTTTCATTGGATTAGTTTGTCTTATATTAAGTTCAGAATGTTATATGTATGAAGTTTAAGCAAGAGTTGATGTTTCACGTATTGTATACTTCATAGCTGTTGCTTCTCTCTCACTCCCTCTGCTATGTAACTTCTCCTGGAAGCAGACTAGTTTCTGAGTATGTACACTTAAATTAATAATATATTTTTATTTCATCAGGACATCCTCTGCCTTGGCTGGATACGACGCTAATGACTTTGAGCTGCAGATCTGATTGCACACATCGATCTAAAATCGCACTATTTTAAAGTATAGCCTAATCTTCCTCACTCGTGAACACACTGTTTTTCCATATGCCTATTCCATAGCTACAAACTACAATATGTTCGTGAAATCAAATCTGGATATTACAAATGATTAATAAATTTGCTCCTATTTTCAATCAACACAGCAGTCGAGTAGTCGTGGGGTTGGCGTACCTGACTGAACACGACCCCAGAAGCGGATGTGGGGTTTGCTTTCTCAAGGTGTTTCTTTCTATTTAAGATTTTTACGTAAATATGGTTTTATTATTATTGTAAAAAGATCAATAAAAATTAAAAATAAATGCGTTCTGGTTGTTTTTAGGTTATGAAATCAGCTGTTAGTGTCATGCCAGTTTGGAAGTATTGAGCTAGCCATTCACGGTCCGATTTGTAGGACGACCGAGTTGGATACAAGTCGGATGCGTTTCACCACTTACGCTCTAACTTACGATCCATTAACGTTTCCAATTCAGTCTTCTTTCCTTGTACATCGTGGCAGTTGTTTCAAAATGTCCAGCAATTACTATATGCAAATAATTAACCTAAACAATCCCCTATATTTTGTCAGTATACTAAACAATTACGTATATTTCAACAGTATACTAAACAATCACCTATTTTTTTTTAAATGTAGTAGACAACCGAATATATTTGTTCAGTGTAGTAAACATTCAAATATATTTTTCAATAGGTTAAGAAATTATTTGTTGATCGTGTCAACTACTGTGACTTGAAGATGCTCACAAACATGTCAGTTTGCATACATTGCATCACTTGTGTCCCACTTACACCTACTCTCCCGGTACAAATCAATAAATTTCGAAAGCCCTTTACTATCCATTATTATAGAAGTATAAAGGTACAAAGTATAGGGGACAAAGGAAGAGTGCAGCAAACAACAGCAAGATCAAAGTTTCAACTGACGCAATCGGACGATCACCCCACTCAAGGTCTGACTCCGTCGGATCACCTTGTAGACTGGTCTGGGATTCCGATTATACAAATCGTCGTCCATCAAACCCATTCACTCTCCTACATCGGACTGCAAATCAGACCGTGAATGGCTAACTTTAGAGTCAACAGCCGATTGTTGTACCAAAAGTGAAAGCCTTCAATCAGCTGCATTTTCCTCTTCTTGGGTTTTTCACAATTCGTGCCATTAGTTTGACAAGGTTCTAACTGTTGTAAACCTAGTTTTGAGATATTTAAAGTCAAAGTTTCACAAGTCCATAATTTTGTTTCCAGATCCATAAAATCTAACTGACTGTTATTATTTTTTTATATTATGTTTACAGTATCTAAATTTATAATAAATTCTACTGAATAGATAAAATCTGTGTAAATGATTTATGGTATATACAATTTTGCAGTTAGAACCTTGTCATAGACTACATAGCTCAAGGTTCTAACCATAGGCGTCGCGTGAACTATTGTTTTGGGGGGGGCACAATCAGTCAACGGTTGATCCAGAAGTGTGTTGAGGGAGACAAAATAGGGAACACCCCAAGCTACAACAAATTTGGTTTTTGATAATGTAAAACTGCGTTTAACTTTACAATTTTAATTTTGAACCATTGTATTGTATCAATTGTACCCTTCAATTGTATCAAAATGTTACAAAACTAATATTTTGGTTATGTTTAATTAACTTTATTAATCAATTAATATTGAACATATACAGTAGCGTGTTAGTTAGAAAAAGGCCAATCTACAACAAGAAAAAAAGAGAAGAAGAAGGGGCCTTACAATAATGGTACATATGTTTACATAATATACCTATTAAGTTACTATTGACATCTTTAAATAAATAAACAGATTTACTTTACTTTAACAGAAACCTTGTCACACGAAGAATTATTTTTTTTCCCTGCGGATAGAACTTTGTCACAGTTCTGTTATTATTTGACATAGAGGAATAAATACCGGTGAAACACATAGAGAATTTTAAACTGAGTTATGTTATGTGAAAACCCCAATTTTAGCAAAAATGTCAGTTAGAACTTTGTCAAACCAATGGCACGAATTTTAGGAGTTACATAGCTTATTAACCTTTACCTACCCTAGAACCTAATACCCAAGAGGAACATAGGCTTTATTTTGACTTTGTAGATGTTTTGGTTTGGAAGAAAAGTTTCTTAACTTTTCGCTGTTTTGTAAGGAATTTGGAAAATCTTTTCTTGGCAAGCACCCAAGGGATCTACCTGACAAATTTCAGGTCAATACGGATTGTGTATTTGGAACTTTTGTAGTTGGTAAGTATTGAGTTGGATCTCGCAATTATGTTATAGAGAAATAAATAGTAGAAATAATGGTTCATTCTGTATCAAGGCCTATACAAGACAGTTAGAATGCAGTGCATCTCGGCCGGCCATGGTGTCTGCCTTACAGCCCGTGCATTAGATACACGTTCGTACTTTCGGCCGTCTCATATTATATTACACTCAATTCAATTTTATTAGTCTGTATGACAAAAAAGTTGTCTTAACATTTGTAAGTACGGTTTTTGAGTAATTTAGGTTTGAAATTTTCAATCAGCTATCGTTTTGAAAAGCATGATTGGATATAATCGCTTATTTTTCTTAAAAAAGATCATCGTTAGTTTCATCTTCATGCCAAGCTTGAACTCAATCGGTCAACATTTCTCTAGATAATAATTGTTTTATAAAAAACAAAAGTGGTGGATAACTGAAAAACAAAGCTTTTCTGAAAATATAGGCTTAACCATGACAGACATGTGAAAATATTCGGCACATATTCAGCCTACAAAATAAGGAAAACTAAATTTAAAGGAAAACTAAATTTAATAGCCATTTTTTTAATCATGTCTAAATTTGATAACCAGGGTTATCACTTTTAATCATCAAAGTAAGGTAATTAGGACCATAGTAACGTTTAAATAAAACACGTAATATTGATTCAACAATAGCACTTTAAGGAAACATAATACATGCCCTATATATTGTAGTACATACCGTATTGATATCCTATTACTTTAAATGAGCAATTCTTGTATATATCTTAGTATCTGTCGCGGATCTCGAAAACGGCTCTACGAATTCAAAGAAATTTTGTATTTAGGCGTAGTTTTGATTTTTAAGTACACCCATATAGTTGTATTTCATGTAAAAACCCAATTTTTTTTAGAAAATGTAATTAAAAAGTTGAAAAATTTTAACATAGGTTCTTCTGGGTGGTTTGCTATGTTGGTTACAAAATAACAACGAAATAGTAAATAAAGCTATCAAAACAGCTGTTTATAAAAAAGCCAATTTATACTGTTATCACGTTGGAATTAGAATAAATTGGGCCTGATTTAACAATTTATTTTCTCAAAAAAAAAAAACTTGGCAAAGATGGATAAATTCGAATAGTCAATTTTGTAATATAGGCCTGGCTAATTTCTGAAACATAATATTGAGGTTTTGTTAATCCTGTAATAATTTTTACTATATTTAGGTCTGCTTTCAAAACTTTAGTTGACAGAAGATAGTAGAACTAGGACTAAAATCGTAATGAAAGCCTTTCACGTTTCTAAAGCATGTATTTGAGGTTATAATTAATCTTGTAATTACTGTTAATATATTTAAGCCTGGTTTAATTTTACAAACCTATGTACAAACGAGCCAAAGATTAACAAGATTCTTTAGTGAATTTTCCAACTGCGAGCGAAGCGAAGCAGCCATCTGAGGCCAAAGGCCAAGGCGGGGTTGGGACACGAAGCATCCAGAGGCAGAGCACCTAGTTGTGTTTAAGAGAAACTGAATAGATTAGATTAAATTCACATGAAGCTGTGTTATGACACAATGTTTACACACCAGTTTTAATATTAATTTTGTTCTTTCTTCTGCAAGCCAATTCAAATTTGTTCGCTAAACTTTCATCTTTAGGGAATGAATAGAATATGATCTAGGAATCTATCAATTTGTACGAACTATTATTGCAGCCATAAACAGCGCAAATATTTCCAGGCATCTTAATGTACAGTGTAAGTGTTTATTTGGTTCCTTTTTTACACTATAACCCACTAAATCCTAGAAGCCGGCCGTGTCTTCAGAGTTTGTGGACCTGCGCATGCACAGACCTTCAAATCAACCAATGAAGAATAAATTTTGAACTTCTGCGTCTCAGATTTAAATGATATTACATTTTATTTACTCAAATCTGAATAACATAAAAATTTTTAAAGAAAATCTAAGATGGCGTTTTTAAAATTTATGAAGTTGGTATCCAATTAAAGCCTAAACAATGAGCTTTAGAATGTGCTGTCAAACATCCCTTTAGCACCATTGCATCGGCTGCAAATCTACAGATCTTGGCGCGAATGCTGGCACTTGGACTGTGGGCTACTAACCATTCTAAAAACATCTGTACTCCCGGCGCGGGTAGATAAACGAGTACCATGTTCCAATTTTATGTGATTATCTCTAGAAAAACTGACATAATTAATGTAATTAAATTTAAAATTACTTTTGTAACCCTTTCAAGGGTGAGGTGACACCACCAGTTTGTCGAAAGAATGAATCACATTAGAAAGCGGCATGGGAAAATGTTTTTTGTCTCCACTTACACCTTTTCCCCACACCCCTCATGCCCAGGCAAGGTCAACTGCCAGCATTCGCACTGATATCTGTACAAGCATTTCTGTGTCCCAAAACGTTGCAAAATTCATCTATTTCCGCAATTTAAAAAAATCCATATTAAAAAACTACTCATAAAATTTTTTTAAACAAGTAATGCATTTGGTTGGCTTAACTATTTACAAAAATCATTTAAATCTGAAACATAGAGGTTAAGGCCACCGGTTGGTTTCATACGGAATGACCCTAATGTGTTTTATTGTTGCTGTTTATTCATACGATTTTTGAGGCTAGGAATTGGCAAAATAAAACTCGTGTGAAACAATCAAACACCATGCAATGTTTGCAGAATGGAGATTGAGACCGGCAGTTGTATTCAGAAATTTGTTTACCGTAGTGGCGTAACTGTGAATAACTACAACACTAATGCAGTGATGTTAAACAAGAATAGCAAAATAAATAAAAATTGAGGACAGATTCGATAAACAGTGTTTTGACTTTTAGTAGTTGGGTTAGAGATTGTTTTGTACAACATTTTTTTGCCGAAATTCCTTAGTAGATAAAAATTCCCAATTACTCGTTTTTCAAGCACACAAAAACAATCAAGTAGAATTTCTGAAATCAATATGGCAGAACACCCTAAATTAATAATTAAGATCAACAGTTATAAATTTATACTGGTTTTATAATTGGCATTTTTACAGCGCTAAATATTCACCCGAGTGCTGTAAAGCGTTTACAGTCTCGTTGCAAACACTTTAGAGGGTCTTCCAAAAAACCCCTTCTGTGTATTTTGAGCGGTATGAGATGGAGATTTGCAAAAGAGCATTTAACAATTTTAATGTGTAAGTAAAAATAACACTTCAAACTTGCAACAATCTTTTTATTTTAATAATGACCAAACTATGTATACATAATTGTTTCATGAACCTTTAACAAACTCAACAGATGGAAACGTTAAATAGGCAACTAAATTAAATGTATCATAATAAAAAATATAAGCTTACTCATCAATAAAGTACTTTGAACTGAATAAATAAGAAGGATCAGAAATGTAAACACAAACAAATGTCGATCAGCTGACATTTTAATAATAAAGTTTCCTCTTCTCAACAGTCAAACAACAATCAGCTGATCAAAACGATGTCATAAAAGCCGAATACTGCTCCATTAATAATACAATTTAACATGTGAAGTGAGGTAAACTCATCTCTTATGATATCAATAAGAGTTACAATTTTTTTTAGATCTAAATTTGTAATTAATATTAAAATCTTTATTTGGTGATTCACTTTGACTTTACTTGAAATATCATTTCAATAATTTTTTTTACAGACCTACAGAATATTGTGTTGTGAAATACAGTTTTAATTTGCTTAAAATATAACTTGAAAAGAAAGCTCCAAAAGAAAAAAGATCCGTACCAAGAGCAATTGCACCAAGTGGCGACAAACATCCTTTACGCCCGACAGGCCACCAAAGCCAAATTGTGAGGGACAGAGTGGAAGAGTTCCAAAACGTTGCTACGTTTGTTCAAACACCAAAAGTCAAGAAAAAA
>JAGFPH010003638.1:62007-72698 GCA_018207615.1 Philaenus spumarius | reverse complement strand
TGAATCAGTATATCACATTATAATTAGTTTTATTTTAATATTGAACTAGGGCGTTCAAGGCAGCGTCGCTAATAGGATTGGAAAAGGGTATACCGCGGACGGGTGGTCATTAACCCTCCAGGTCAGTTTGGGCAGCCTCAAGTTAGGTTGGCACGACTATGTCGACTATACGCACTACCTAAAGAGGTCCTAAACTACTGGTAACATATTTGTTTCCATAGCTTTGAGTTAAGTCAAGTCTGTACAGAGATAGAGATTCAACGTTAAAAGTTGATAACGATGTTTAACGCTGCTGATCAACATGACAGTAAACTAATAATGTTACATGTACAAGATTTTCTGTCTAATCGTTTTAAATTTTTAGTTATCCAGTACCGGTACAAGTCTGTTAACCTATATTTGTTAGTCAATACCAAAGGCCTAACTAATTACAAGAGCAAGTGGAGTCGGGATAGTTACTCCGCCCCCACGACAAATGCAAACATATTATATTTTTCAAGGAAATGACAGTTGATAAGGACAGAGGCACTAGGATTGATCTAAGGTGGAGGGAGGGTAGTGCCGGTAGCGGAGTAACGGTGATCTGAATCATGACGCGTAGGACCAGAGTTTTTACGTGAATGATAGGAATTGTTTTATATAGTAGAAAAAAGTCCCAGAGCCAGTAAAGTTTGATGATTTGACAAAAGCTAATCTTTGATGCGGTGGCTATTTGCAAGTAAAATGAAATATCACCGCAATACCTTTAAGCCAAGCCTTGCGTTTGCTTTTAGCGTGGCACTATCCGACACTTATGAGTTATCTGTTATATGGGTTTAAACGTTCATAGATTGGATCGTCAATAGATGGCTTGATAGGGTAGCCTAGTGTACATGTTTAATTCCATACAAAATAAATATCCCATACTTTGTTTTCTGTGTTTGTCACTAAAGCCGGGTTGACACGATTCGAGTAAGCTCGGACTGAGCTAGCTATTTTTACTCGGTTAGAGTTCACTAGGGGAAGGGGGGCAGTTCACTCGAAGTAGTGTTGACACGCTAGAACACTCTGATTTAATTTACGGTCGTGATGGCGGATATTGTGCGTAAAGGATTACTAGCCTATGTGTTACTGATATTTATGAATATCTAACTCTGTAAAATTCGACCAACAGCGTGGTTGTTCTTGTAATCTTTATACCGAACATTCCACAATAATTCCTCAGCTTCATACAATTCTACAAAATGAACAGTTTCCCTATCTGACAACATTTTAATATATATTTTGTTCGCCGCTTGATTAAAGTCGTCCACCGCCATCAGTCTCACAACTTTTATCTGAGACAGTAGAACGCTATCCGACTCAACTCTGGCCGAGTTCGTCAAATCAGAGCTACACGAACAAACTGTTGTCACGATACGAGTAGCGTTCGAAAGATGCGCGCTCAACATCCGAGTTAGCTCGGTCTGAGCTTACTGGAATGGTCAATGGTGTCAACCCGGCTTAATAATATACTATCGATTCATATAGCAGTTTGTTCTTTATCGTATACATTTGTTCACGGACTCTGACAATAAAACAATTTTAATGGTAATAAACAAATGGATTTTAAAAAAATTATTTATTTATTCGGTCATATTATTCCATGACCTATTTTTGCAATCTGTACTATTAATGTTTTAGTTTCTAACTCGTGGAAAAAATTATATATATTCTATTTGTTTTATACTCGTATTTTAATTAGTCAAATTGAATTGAAAATTGGTTTTTATGAGAAATAGTCAAAATGTCGAAATTGTACAATTTATAGAAAAAAAAACTACTACAGAACCAAGACCATCTACAATTACAATTAGATGTAATTGTAGATGGTCTTGACAGAACGGTCACTTAATTTTTGACAGAAGTCAGCTGATATAACTTCAATTTAGAAAACAAATAGATACACGACCAGAGATAATAATGGATGGATACAACCAAAATGCTAAACACAAGATCAGTTTTTGTTTGAATCTTAATATTGTGCATGGGTTGTTAGGTTAATAATAATAAAATTGCGTGCATTAAGAAAATCTTGTGTTTTAAGAGAAAAGAAGTGAAATATTATACTAACTTTCTTCATGGAAATACAAAATAATTTGCTAACTATTGCTAGCAGTTATCATTTAATTATGACTTACCCAGTCAGATAACCAAAGACAGTTTCATAATTATTGTAATGAATTTTGTGGCTGAAACTTTTGATTGATTTTCAGTTATTTTGCTTTTAATTTGCAGTTATACTTACAAATATTGTAGCCTATATTAGTTTATACATACAAATTTCCAACCTAACCTAATTTCTGTTATTATCTCTGTTACGTAACTAAACTTAGCTACCCTATAATGAGGCGGTTTTTTTGATTGAAACATTTTTTTAAATTATTTGTTTCATTTATAACTTATCTAGATCTATAGATCTATTCTTTTTTAAATTCTCTTACGAATGAAATAAAAATGAAATCACATTTAATTGGTTTTCTTTTGGTAATCTCTTACTTTCCTATTTATTCAAATGCCAATATTCAGTCAATTCAAACACTGAAAGAACAGATCCCATTAGATGAATGCAGTTGCTCTAAAATTAGCCGAAGAGAGAAACAGATCATTGACAATAGTGGTATTGCTTCTCCAAAAATAAAAAGTAAAATTTGCAAAAACTATTCATACAAACAAATTCTAATGGAACACCATATGTGCCCGAAAAGTGCCAGAATGGCATTTATTCAAGAAGGAATATTTACAATGGGAACGAATAATCCAATTTTAATTTCAGATGGTGAAAGCCCAGAGCGGGAAGTGAAAGTTGATGGGTTTTTTATGGATATTTATGAAGTAAGCAATGAAGAATTTGTAAAATTTGTAGATGCTACTGGATACATCACGGAAGCAGAAACCTTCGGTGATTCATTCGTGTTCGAATCATTATTAAGTTCAGAATTAAAGTCAAATATATCACAAATGGTTGCAGCTGCGCCATGGTGGGTGCCTGTAAAGAATAGTAATTGGAGACACCCTGAAGGAATAGATTCAAATATTACAGGTTAGAAATTTAGTTTGTATAGTTTGTTGATATTACAGTGCAAATTTATGGTTTCCATCATCCTATCACAATAGCTGATCACCTTTTTTGGGAAAATTAAATAGGGGTACCAACCTATGTAAATTATCTCTGATAGGATTTTTGGGCGTAAATTTACTATACAACCCTTGCAGACTACAACCTTGTTTTACATCCTACTGTTAAATTTTGAATACAGATAAACTTACTGTGACAAAAGACTAAGTTAGAACGGTAATTGTTTACTTTGACTGTCCCAGCCCCAATAGCGTCCAAACTTTGTTTTATACATTAGGCCTATTTACGTGCTGAACATGAATAAACAAACAATATTACACCTCGCTCATGCAAGAATAATAAAAAAACCCTAACCTATAGTATTTAGTCACACTATGTTTACCTGTAGGCCTATTCAACATTTAACAGTAGAATGTAAAAAATGTTGAATACAGGTAAACATACTGTAACTAAATAATGTAGGTTTTTTTTATTATTCTTGCATGAGCGAGGTCTAATATTGCTTGTTTATTCATGTTCACTACCCACATAAGACGTCACAGAAGTTTGGACACTATTGGGGCTGGGGCAGTCAAAGTAAACAATTACCGTTAGAACTTCAGGCTTTTTAAATGCTTGCATTCCTATTATGCAGGACAACCTGATTGATGTTACCAACTTATAAATGTTTACAAAGTGAGGCGTAAGTTTACTATTCGACCCTAGCCTAATATTTTTGCAGACAACGACGTTGTTTTAAATTCTACAGTTAAATGTTGAATATAGGTAAACTTACTGATGACTAAATACTATAGGTTAGAACCTTTTAGGTTTTTTTAATTATTATTCTTGCATTTCTGTTGCCATAGGTTAGCCTAGGGTCGAATAGTAAACTTGTGCCCAAAGTGGAAACATACTGTAACTAGAGATTGTAAGTTAGACGTCAGGCTTTTTATTATTTCACCAATCAAAATACATTAATGTAACCAATACATTTGGGCCCTTGTTATACACATTGGATTGATTCAATGAATCGAATCGTGAACATTGATGTACCTAATATCAAATATCCGTAGTTTGTAGTTTGATGTAAAGTATTTAGGCTATGTATTATAGAATTTTATAAAGTGAAAATTTTGTGTGTTCCTATTTTGTTATTTTATGTATTTAAATAAGAGATGTAAGTTGGAGGAATAACGGAGTCCAGCAATCATGTTTATTTATGTTCGTATGCACAGTCCTATATCTTTGAAAAGATCCGTCTAATATTTTCTGAGTTAAATAAGTTGTGGATAATTGAGTTTAAGTTCAAAGCATCGTATTTTCTGTTCATAATTAATTACAGTACTTTAGATTTTGTTAATCATATTTTCTGTTTGCATGTAGGTATTTAAGTTAAGACGTTTAGAAATAGAATTGAACATTACAATTATTACGTACTAGAGGATTTTCTTGCGTATACGATGGCACCTCTATCGCAATATTGAATAGGGTCGTAATTAAACTTTTGCCGGATTTTTTATGAATTGGAAAGTTACGTTGTATTTTAGTGTGAGTCATAATCTTTCTACATGGGTAACATGTTGATGTTTGCGAGATAGGACACGGCGAAGAAGGGTGAATTGCTTATACTGGTGTATGATTAGGCTTTTGTTATTTAAAAAAATCAATCTTTTATACAACATGTATTGTGTATCACTACATGTTTGATGCGCGTATGCCTGTAGGCAAGGTGTATACAAAATAAGGTAGGTACATAGATAGATAGATACATTTCCGACTATCCACCATTTTCTTTTTTACTAAAAATCATTAGAAATAAATCTGTGGGTAGAAGCCATAACTTGATATGTCGACTTTTTCTAATTTTACAGGACAGCTGTTTTAAGTTATAATTACTGTGATAAATCCAAATTTGAATAAATTTGGCTAACCAAATTGTTTTTTTTGCATCTAAAATTATTAATTTCTAATGCCATCAAAATGAAATTGATATATAATTCTCAAAGTGAGATATTTACGATTTTATAAGATAACAGGTTTTGCCATCTTTTATAAAGATAACATATTCTAATGGGTAAACAGGTGAAAAAGTGTTGTTTTTAAAATCATAAACAAATATTTATTAAATGGTACAATAGTAACTTTTTTGTTGAAAAAACTTTGATTAGATTATTCCTAGAAGGTTTTAGAGGCTTAGTTGCAGTCATTCTCTGAGTCGTCTTCGCCATCCAGCTCATCGAACTCCCGGGCTTGCCCACTAGTTGGTAGATTTTTGTAGAAATTGTGGAATCCTTTATCAATTAGGTCCAACATTGACAGGAGATCCTTTTTTTTCTTCGGATTCACTCCTAGCTGCTTGGAGTATGAGTTCGGAACTTGAAGATTTTCTGTAGAAACCCTCCGGCCTTTTCTGTCCCTGATCAGGTTTAGTGTCCGAAATGGTGAAAAAGGATTTAGGTCGTACTTAAAGTACACAATCCCAAACTCATTTGTGTATCTCAACCATTTAATATTATGCCAATTGACTGGATTTTTTTCTGTGTCCGTTGTTCGATGGACCAAAACATTTTTCAGGAGTGCAGAGAACGCCTTGAAATCTCTGTAAAACATTTCAATTACTTTAAACTGTTTTTTCCCTGAGACACTTCTCACAAATTGGCACCAATCACGAGGAACCATTATCATTAGTGTTTCTTCTTTGTTTGTTGATGAACCACATGATCCCAAACGTTTTTTCGAGCGTTCAATTCTGGCATGATCACTGTCACACTCCAGGCGCGTGTGACCTGGTAAAAGGAACTTCTGATCAATAACTTGAAGATTTTCCTTTTGAGATAAGGCAAACATAAACATTACTGCAATGTTAATGTTGCGGTTTTGACCACCACATGTGTCAGAGTATGTAATTAGTAGCTCAATACTGTCAGGAAGTTCCAAAATATTTTTTAAAATACAGGAGCCAATTTGTTCTGAACCTCTGCCTCCCTCAAGTTCGCTCCACATGTAACACTCTGAAGAGTCGTCACATGAACAATCACGTATTGTAAGGTTATACATTGATAGTAATCTTTTGTAGTATGCAATGTTACTAGTCAGAAAAGGTACTGGAAGTACCTGTTGCAGATCAAATACTAAAACCCGTTGATAGTCAATAGTTGCAGCATTGGCCTTGTCTTCTCGTTTTCTGTCGTAACCTTCCTGTGCTTCTGAAACATGTGCTTTGTAGGACTCTTCAATCTCATCACGTTCTTTTTTATTTACAGTGTGCCTCCTAGTAACATTAAATGCATCACAAGTTTTGCACGTATCAATATACGGTTGCTTAAATTTGTACCCTGTACTATTTAAAACTCTTCGAAAAACATCGTAACAGGCAGATTTGTCATTTCCATGTGTAGTTCTCATTTCTAAGTATTCCTTATACATCTTTTTCACAGTCAAATGGCTTGGTAGGAAGATTTTTTTTGACGCACTGTCTCTTCTTGCGTAATGGCTTTCATGCCTTGGATATGTATTGATGAATTCATGAATAGCAATCAGTTCATCTTCACTGGTTTTGTTAACTGGTTTGATTTTACCTCTCATATCATGATCAATAACTCAAAAAGGTGCAGCTCTGAGTTTTTCAACAAGAACATCCACTTTTCCCCGTGTGATTCCATATACACGTGTAAAAAAAGTTTTACACACATTAAATTTTTTGCCCTCAATATTCAAAAAGTATGATACTGTAACTACTCTATTATGGGTCACATTAGTCTTTCCTCTGCCTTGGGAATTGGTTTTCGTACCATCGATGGCCATTCTTTCACATAATGTTTGGTCATGGACCTTTGATGGCAAGAAATAGAAGTTGTTAAAAATTTGTCTTTGAGTTTCAGGTGTTACTAAGTCAAAACATTTGTTTTTCTTACAGCACGCTTGAATAGGCTGAAACAGTTTAGGTGGCTTGACTTTTCCAGATCGTGTTTTGTAAGAGAGTCCTTGATCTTTTTTTCTTTTCTCCTCTTCTCGAGAACGAAGTCCTTTTTTCGTTTTTTTTTTTTGATGAGCCAGAAATATCAGTTGACACCTCCCCTGACTCTGATGACACTATAGTCTTTCCATTGTTTCTTGTGTCTGGTGATACACTGCGACTGACTTGTTCATCAGGATCATCTGCGTCCTCTGAAAAACATCAACACTACAATAATCATTGTAATCAGTGTTTCTGAACCAGTGCATGTAATTCACCACTGGTGTCAGTAAGATAACCGTTATGATGATACAGTACTCACAATGGTTCAATGATACATGAATAATACACAATTATTAGTGTAGAAGGTAAATTTATGATCAATGAAAATAGTACAGTGTGCTTGCCATATGAACTAAAAAATACAAATGTTAAATTTTCCAAATAAACCGAAACAAGCCTATGTTAACTAACTGTCGCAGTTCTTTGTTTAACGCAGAACTAAAATGGTTCTTTGTTTAACCTACATGTACTCTTTGGTTTAACATATAAAATTGCATAATAACCATAATATTGCATCAAAACTTTACATCATTGTGTTTGATAAATGTGGATGCATACTGAATCATACCCAGTAAAATATTAAGTTCAGTTTATTAAATTGAAGCAGAGTACAATTTTCAGACTTCTATAATTTTTAACTATTAATAATGAAAACAGTTTTCAAATAAATATATTTTAACTTACCAGAGTCAGTCTCTGTTAATATTTTGCGGCGTTTGTTTTTCTGTAGGCAAAGAAGTAAGTCTGTTTTTCGTTTTCCTGGCTGATCATCTGTAGGGGACCAATCTGGGTCTGCATCCGAGTCATCAATATCTTCGTCGTACAAGCAACCCTGAAAATAACATAAAATGGAGATTATGCCTATATTGTTTTAATATTCTTAGAAAATTATCAATCCCATTCTAAATTTGATTTATTTGTTCATCTTCTCTTATATAAAATGCAGTGTCCTGACTGATGATCAACGCAGAGCCGATTCTATTAAAGCTAGAGACTTGAAATTTGGAAGGTACATCCGTCCAATAATGTAGAGGCGTACTAAGAAAGGATTTTGCAAAATTTTGAATTTAAAGGGTAGAAAATGCGAAAATTCATCCCTCCCATAAGCATCCATATAACAGATGAAACAGCTGATTCGTATTTATTAATGTGTTATTCTGGTTACTATGGTGATAATTCTAAACTCTTTCAAAAAAAGTGTGTTGATTTTATAATAATAGGCCTAACCTAAAATTGTGTTAAACCTTTGGTCCAAATAAGCTGTTTTATTTATAATGTGTAACAATAATATAATGTTAAATTGTAATATTAGATGTTAGAATTATTATATTTCATAGGTTTTAAAGGCCTAAAATTGTATTAAACTTTTGATTCAAATCAGTTGTTTTATTAATTATGTGTAACAATCATTAGGCCTATGTTGAATTACACGGGATACGAATTACAGGATGTTGAATTACACGGGATACGAATTACAGGCTTTCAAAGTTTCAAATTAAGCAATAGCGAAGCATTGCCGGGTCCACTAGTCAACCTATATTCATAAACTATATTCATCAACAGACTTAGAGTACCATTTGGAAAATGGTAGCCTATGTATTTTACTAGGCCTATTACAGTAATGATAAAAAAATAAATTTATAATTTAGGCCTATTAGTTTTTTACCGAATAGGTTTAGCTTACCTGGGGTATATCAGTAAGTGTGTCGGATATAAGTTCATTATATTCAGTATGCCTATTTGGGTTTTCCACAAGTGATGAGGTATAGTCAGTTCACCATTTTCATTACTGATTGTAACCGTATTATCTACAATCAATTCTTCTTCCAAACTATAATTGACGTGAGACCGTATATACTCATCTACTACAGGCAAATCATCTCCTTGGCTACATTTTATAAGGTTTTCAGCTATAGGCTCTGCAATGGTAAGTAACTGAGTCATTTGTGCACTATTTACATTATTGGTGTTGGTGATGGTAATCTCACTGTCAACAGTGTATTCCCGTTCGATAGTCTGTATCAAATCACAAAAAGGTTCCTCAAAAATAGGTAAGACACAAGCACTTTCTTGGAGGTTATCTTGGAAACTACAATCCTGTAAATCACAGTTTTTTAGGCTGACATCTTCTGTTTTGCATATTCCCTTATGCAGTAAATATTTTGATCGGCTTTCTACAGCCACTCCACATTCACAAACCCACATGATTTAAACTTACACTCACTTTATTAACCTACTTTAAACTTTACAAAGAGTAGTAATGCAGCCATAACAGAAGACGAAACACATGTTATTAAGAAATGGCAGAACATGATATGTATTCATGTCAGGTTTACCAACAGCTGTCAAACACCAAATTAACATTGTTTTCCAGATGACAAAACTTGATATGTAAACATATCCTACCTCGACATCTTTGTGAATATTGAAATAATATACATTTATGATCGTGTCTAAACTTGATAAGTCAACATATCAGGTTTTGACATCTATTTGATCATTTAAATAATATACATTTGTGATCATGTCTAAACTTGATAAGTCAACATATCAGGTTTTGACATCTATTTGATCATTGAAATAATATACATTTGTGATCGTGTCTAAACTTGATAAGTCAACATATCAGGTTTTGACATCTATTTGATAATCCTATACTCTAATACGAGCAATGTCTGTTTGTTTGTTTGTATGTTTGTACGAGCAATCTCGAGATCCAGCGGAAGGATTTTGCTGAAACTTTGGGATTAGAGGCTTTTGGGACTAAAAAATCGATTGGTGAAAACCACTACCTCAGGAAAACTCGTATTTTTCTGAAAAACTCATTTGAAAATTAAAAATTTTTAACATTGGGGTTATGTAATTTAAAATCAATAGGATACATATGACAAACATCAGCTGTTTCCTATAATATTTCCATCAGCTGTCTCCTATAATTTTTTTTTTTTTTTTTTTTTTTTTTTTTTTTGTCTTAAAGGTTATAATTGTTTTAAGCTTGAAATCAGCTGACCCGTGCTAATATTTCGCGAGTTATGAGTAGGCCTACAAAACAGTACTTACCTGATTTGTATTTACATACATTTTCCTATAAAAAAAAACACAATTAACAAAAATACCGAGTAATGCTCGGTCGCCCAGGTACTTAAAATAATATACAATTGTGATCATGTCTAAACTTGATATGTTAACATATCAGGTTTTACCATCTTGTGAAACATAGCTAATGAGGTATTTTCAAAGATGTTAAAAGTGGATATATTGACATGTCAGGTTTTGCCGTCTTACACGTATATAAATATTGAGTCAAATGTTCGCAGCAGGGGCTGATATGACCTACAAATCAAGTTATGGCACAGTATACTTTTACGAAAATTTACATATCAGGTTTGGGCATGGTTCATAACTTCTCTATTAATTGGAATTTTACATATCTGATTTTACCATCTTGTATATCTCGGCGAGGTGAATACAGTGGTATTGATAACTCAATTTCGGTAAAAAGTCGACATATCAAGTTATGGCTTCTACCCACAGAAATAGAATATTGAAATTAATAAATTTGTGTTTCTTACCGTCATCGTTATCCAATTCTTT
>JAGFPH010003638.1:31692-57007 GCA_018207615.1 Philaenus spumarius | reverse complement strand
AACGTATTTATTGTGAGATTTTGTGTTCAGGTTTATTTTATCTAAGTAACAAGTGTTAGAAAATTAAAAGAATGTAGCATAACCAAGGACAAAGTGTAGACGCAGTGGTGTTTTGGTATTTAAACCATGTGAAATAAACTTTGACTATGCAAGGCTAAATAGTGGACACATAAAAGCGCCGGTGAAATCAATCGAGTTAATTTGACGTCGACGAAGTATAATGATATGAATTATGGACATTCCCGATTTTAAAAAGAAACAATAATAAGTGATTCGAAATTAAATATATAAATAGACAGTTAAAATATGTAGATATGCAGTTTATGAACAGCAAAAAAAAATATTATTGGAAAATAAATGTGAACGTAACCCAAAAGGTATGCCGTTGTGAACAAAATATTCAACACGGTGATGTTGATGGCCGTGACGATTGTCGAGCGCCATGTTTGGAATTTTAATAAAGCTTTTTAAGCACTTTTAATCTGGTACCCACTAAGTAAGGAAGTATTGATCATTTTGTAAGAAATATTATAAAAGAAAACGGAAAATCAGTAAATGTGTTGGACTTGTAGTAATAATCAGTGAAAGAGGAAAACAATTTTCATAAATAAAACATAGGAACAGTGGTAAAATCTTTTAATAATAAGCACCAACTTTAAGGTAATATCTTGCCATTTCATAATAAGCCATTTGGACATTTTTTTTCTCTGTACCTGTACGTTGTAATTTCATAGTTTGTAAAAGTAAATAATCTCATTTGTAATATAAATTAAAGTATACATTTAAGTGATTGCCTATTAAGAAAGCCAGGGACTCTTAAACTCGAGAAAGAGAATAATTTTGTCTGATTTGAAATAACTTATATGTAAATACCTAATACTTGTATAGTAAATTCATGATTAAATATTGAGTTGTATAAAATCAAATTTGTTAATTATTTATAATATTAGCTGTGCAGTTTTTCAGTTTCAAAGGAAATTTTCATCATTCTAAATTTGGGACCTACAACATAATTTAAAAAAAGAACTGGGCCTATTTAAAAAAAAAAATAATAATAAATATTTCTTTATAATTTTGACGCCGCAACGTGTGGCATTTCTATCAATAAAAAATAATTCTTTATAATACCTTACTATAAAGTTGAGTAGAACACTTGTGAATTATGAGTCTGCATTACTCTAGGACCGTGCTCCGAGTGTTACTCCAACTACAACAAAACCACTCACCTGAAAATTTGTCCTGCTGAGAATCAATTGATAACAACCATTTTAATAGTTTTATCATTTCCGTACAAAAGTCATTACGAAGTCGCACAGGCCTTTAAACCTGTTGACAATAGCACAAAAACTAAATCATCCCTGTTTGCGGAGTCTAGCTCCGCAGTGCATGTGATACATGGTTAAATATGTATAATAAAACCTAATATTTCTTAGATCGCCTGAACCATCCAGTCGTGCACGTTTCTTGGAATGACGCTACTAGATATTGCCGATGGGCAGGTAAACGGTTACCAACTGAAGCTGAGTGGGAATATGCATGTCGAAGCCAGCTTAAAAATCGACTGTTTCCTTGGGGAAATAACATGATGCCAAATGGAAAACATAGGTAATATTATATATTTGCCTATCACTGCTATCCCTATTAATTTTATAATTACTTAAATTCTATTTACGTTCAAGTTGTATTCATGTGATAATTTATAATCTATATCAACACATTTTACTTGGCCAAATTACATACTTGACAGATCTTGTGCTCATGTCTACTGTTTCCATTGTGTGTATTTAGCTAAGTGGCGAAGGGGAAAACTACCAATAGCACTGCTACAATTCACTTTTCAACATAATATTAACTTTGCCAAGTAATACACTGATTATCAAAAGAATGTTTAATGTCTTGCTTATTACATACCATATTTTGTATGATTTAATTATGAGAGTTTATATAATAGTGGGAAATTGTATTCAGCTTATTAAGCTAAACTACCAACATAATTAATTTGTTTTTTATAATCACATCAGCATATTTTGTTATAACAAACTTGTTTTTTTCTAAAAATTTACAAATAATTATATTTAGTTTGTTAAACTATGGTATTAATGTTGTGTATATGTGTATTGCTGACTATCTAGCTCATGCATATTTATTTAAAACATAATAATATTGAACCTGATCATTATATTGTATAATAGTTGTTCAATGTATTAATTTTCTCCCATACAACCTGTAATTATACAAATTATAATAAATAATTCATAATTTCAGGTGATAATAGCATTCATGCAGTTTTTATAAATATACACAAAACAAGATGGCGCTAAACTCAAAAACTGTTTATTTCACAGAAAAACTTTTGAAACAAAAGTTTTAGAAAATTAAATTTTCTATGGTTTTTATACAAAACTTAGGATGTCAAAATGTACTATATCACCAAGTTTCATCTCTCCCGCATTTTTTCCAGGTAAAAGTACCTGTTGCCAGGGCTATAAATCTTGTTGGAACTTCTTGAAGATGGTTATATTAAAACTAAAGTTGTCTTCATCGGCATTTTTGATAAAATTTTTTAACAGTTTAGTTTAAATTTCAAGAAAACAGAAAAACATATTATCACATTATCATGTGTTATCACATTAATTGCTAAAAATAAGACAATTATGTACCCCACATGCTTTTTTCTTTTTTAAACCTTAACTTAAGGTGTTTTTTAATGTTATCTGTTAGTTTACATCTTCAAAACCACTTTTTTTTTATTTTTCATTTTGGGGTACTGGTACTCCCTGCGCACACCGCGCCCGCTACACTTGATGCACTCATACACAATGTTATGTTTGTCAACCCTTTTAGAGTATAACATAAACACTGTTATAAATAATTTAAAATATATATTTATACAAATTTACCACCCTAACAACCATCATTTATTGACGACTGTGGTAATTGTCAAAACAACTGACTACACAAAGTCCTGGATGTTCTGGGCATGACAGATACTCATACTGAGTGCTTTTTTTGCACATCCAACATTTTTCTTGTGCGGTTCAATTTGAGTTTGGTTTTAATTTTGTGATTTTAATAATTATATGGCCAGCAGGTCGGGCAAGAGGGCATGCGGGATTTGGCATGTCCGGTAGAAGGGAATTTTTTACAGACTCATGAAACTCCAAAAGTCCCATTTTTCTCTTCTTTTCTAATCTAAAGGTTTAATTGAACATGTAATGTGCATTTACCAGTAGCATTTGGGTGACATGGATAAACATTTTCTTATACCACCTTATGGTTTTGCGTTTTAAGGGGTAGTAGACCTACATTTGGTCAGACCGGTCAATGATTTTCATAAAACTTGTATTTTACTATCGGCAATGGTTTTTGTGTCTATTGGTTTCGTTTGTTACTAATTTGTAACACTCGTTGTAACAATACCATTTTCATGTTTGGTTGAAAGATATAGAATAAAAATGTTAAACATTAAACAAAGGACTAATAAAAGCATAAAATTGTATATAGGACAACGCACAGAAATATTGCAGTAAAAAAAAGGCGTGAAGGCGAATTTAAAACTGTGCACATTTTCTACTCTCCAGTTTGTTGCCGAACAAACAAACAAACATAATCTCAAACTGCTTGTTGCAGTGTCAAGGACACACTAAACATCAATGCATGGACATGCGGTAGTACCGGTACTCTGTGCGCATGTGAATAGACCCCGTTGGGCGTACCGTGTCAATATTTTTTTTACAGTTGGCACACTTAAAACTTTGGTAATAAAATTAAGTACATAAAACATACACTAAGAACAATCAATAGTACACTGATACATGTTAAAATCGTGAGATAACATTTTGTCCGCATTTTCTCGCATATCCAGTTTAAACTTTTACTGCAGATGGACGATAGTGAGATAAGTTGCCATTGGCATAGTACAGCCTGATAGTCGGTCAGATTCTTTGGTGGTTGCATCGGTACAATATTTTTTTTTGTAAGATGTCAAAACATATGAGCTATTGAAATTATGATTTGGTGGCGGTTCATAAATTATGAGGATATGTTTTTTGTCATTTGTAAATTTCAAATTCCTCTATACTATTCATTATGAGCCCTTTTTTGCAATCCTGTATTATCTCCTTCAGATTTGATTTCAAATCTGTGCCGTCTATCTTTGATTAGAGTTGATACCACCATAAAGAATCCAACCAACTACTGTGCCACTACGTCAACATAACTCACTAATGTAACTCACAAAACCAAACATATGAATTTTGCAATTCAAATTTTCATATTATGTACTGTGTAACGTTAAAAGATGTTACAAAGGTTTTATAATAGTTAAAAAATATTTAAAAAAAACTTGTTAATTATTAAAAATTATATAGAATGTGTTTTTAGTTATCAACTGTTATTTATTATTCATAAAATGTAATTATATTTCAAATGAAATCTTAAATAAAATTATTTAAATTAATAACCTCAAAAATGCTTATTGTTTGTAGACAAACTTTCACAGCACATGCTATATATTCAATTTTCATCTTCCAATGAACCACCTGTAACATACTGACCCAGTTCTCAACAGAACGGCCCGCCAGACTACGCGATTGTGACATCACATAGCCTACCGTACCATTCCGCTAAAAACCTATCCGCATTGCTACACATGGTTAACTAATATTATTTTTATACAAATTTATTAAATTTGGAGTTTTGAAGGTTCAACCACTGTATAAGTACTTTGGGAATTGAATCATGGGTGCCAACAAAATAAATTAACTCACATGATGAACAACTGTATGCTTTTAATTCAACATTTTGTCTAATATCTTAAAACAAAGATCAAAAGATTACTTGTAAGAATTTCTTCAGTGACATGAGATTTCTACAATTTACTAATTTATCATTACCAATTTTTTTAAATATAATAAATATAAAGAGCAGACAGAATGAATGTAAAAAGTTATTTCTATTAATACTTGCAAGTTTTATGGTTCTACGGTGTTCTTCTTACAATTGGTCTATAAAATTTTTTACTATCACAGTTCATTTCTCGTGGTCCTCTCACAATAAATATATTCGGCGATATATTTTTCACTCCCACAGCATTAAATTCTAGATTAAAAACATTTTATTCCAAATTTTTTTTTTTTTTTATTTACCGTCCTGCTGTTTTGCACTTAAGGGTCGGCTCTAGTAAAACAGAAAACAACCTGCGACTCCCTATAGCGGCGGTAGGTTACGCTGACATTGCTCATCATAAATCCATTTAAAACCCACAATTATTCTAAATCCATTTAAAACCCACAATTATTCAAATAGCGTTTTTTTTTAAATACCAAACTCTTGGGAACAAAATTCTTCATCCGAATGGCTTAGTAATTTTTCGCTATAATTGATAGTTACAACGTAAAAAATATTTAAAATCACCCTATAGTGGCGGTAGGTTACACGGACATTGCTCAGCCTAAATCCATCCATTTAAAACCCGCAATTGTTCAAATAGCGTTTTAAAAAAAATACCAAAATCTTGGGGACGAAATTCTTCCGGCTAATGGCTTGGTAGTTTTTCGCTATAATTAATAGTGACAACATAAAAAAATATTAAAACTCAACGTTTTAAATTGTTATTAAATATTAAACAAAATATTTTTCTTAATTTTTAAAAAGCCATCTGCATGCATATTGACCATAGCTTTAAAATGACATATCGTTTATAATTTTCCGATCAAAAATAAAGGAAAAATTTGGATTTTAATTTAACATTGGTCTTATGGAGTGTCAGCCAACATGGTTGACAGCTAGAGCCGACCCTTAAGGCTAATGAAGACGGGACCTACAGTTTTATGTGGAATCCGAACCATAGCCAATGATGTCTGTTAAGAAACCATTTAGAAAATTATTCGGGTTCAATAGGAATTGAACCCGGAACTTTTCCATTGATGGTTGCCATGACGATTGATAAAGCTTTGACGCCTTAACAACCACGGCCATCGTTGCTTTTATTCCAAATAATTAAGAACTCACTCCATCTTCTCACAATGAAACGTCCAACGTTCCACAGCGTAATACACAGTTAGCCTAGGCTCTACACAACTTTTTTTTTTAACTCAAAATGAACGCTTTCCATCTAAATAAACTCGACAAGTACATATATTAGTTCCACTTGACTGATATTTCAATATATTTGAGCCGAATTATGACTCTATAACTCATTTTTTTTATAAAACACTTCTCCACTGCAGACATACATCCATACTATCTCGAGTCTGTTGCTGTTTTCATCTGAAAACCATGTGAACTTTAGGCGCTAAAAACACATTTACTTCCGCCGATTGTTCTACAAGCTTCTGGAAGCTATGAGAAGGACTACCTGAATGGGCATCCTGTTTAAACTTTGTAAACATTACTTCAAACTGTTTTTTATTTAATTATATTGCCTTTTTTATTATACAAATATGGTTTATTTTTTAAACTGTCTGCTTTACAGATATTGTTTATTAACTTATTTCTCTGTGTAACACTTATGTCCATGTCACAGAGAAATTAATAAAATAAGATATGAATCAGTTGTTTCCTATAGTGACTAATGGAACAGAGATTTGGTCTAAATGAATAAATGACGCAATACATAAATAATACTAATCATTTAATTTTTTCATATAAATACATTTCTTAATGACGCAAAATAATTACAGTAGAATCATTTTTTTTATAAACAAATAATAAAACATAAAAGCAGACTGTAAAAGTAGGTAATGTAAAAGCAGACTTAAAAAACATATTAATATATGAGCGTGTGTAAAAAGTGAAAATTATACAGAAACTTTATTTCAACGAGTGGTGAGTTATAAGCGAACAATATGAAGCGGTATTTAAGACTATAAACAGTTCAATAAATAAAATATAATAACAATACATAGCACAATCTAACATGAATCGAGAACTTAATATGAAAGTGTGTACAGTGATCATGGATGCAATGAACAGAGAGAGAGGAAAACAACTGGTGTACGTGATGAAAAGCAGGTAGCCTAGAGAAGAGAGACGCTACGGAAGATTCTGGAAGGAAGAGAGAGTAAAAATGGCGTGAAAGGCGTTCTACGTCTTGTATGTTGTGGGAGCTGCATTTACCACAAAAGTATGGTTTACTTAAAGTTTCAATATTGAAAATAGTACGAAAGTGAAGTAGAGCAGTGACAGTATTAATACAATCTTGGACGACGAGAAATTTTTTATATCTTCGATGATAAAACTATCTAAAGAATTGTGAAATGTGCTTCGACAAAAAACGCGCGTAGTGAAATGGATAGTGTTTCATATTGGTGATTATAAAAAGTCCTAGGTAAAAAACAGTGAGATAGACAACGCAGTAAGTAATAAATGGCCATTAGTTTAAAATTTTAAAGTCTGCACTTTCAGAAAATTATAAAAAATTAAGTAATAACCTAACTTAAAATTTTCACTTATTGCGTCATTTATTTGCAAGCTATGGCTTACAAAACTTTGTATAATTTGTAAATAGTTAATTGATCTATATGTTTAATTGTTTTATGTCATTGATATTATTTGTTGTGGATATTCATTTTTCAATTATGTTTGATTAAACAAAATAGTTGCTGTCACAATGTCTTGAATTTCTTCATATAGCCACAAATGTCCATTTTGCCACTACTTTAATTAGCCAAGTTCCCTCCCCTAAGAAAATAGAGTTAATTAACAAGTATCTTTCAGTGATTAGTAATTATAAATGAATATATGCAAATAGAGCATAAGTAGGGTTATATGTGGATTATCGTAAATTATCATGAGTATTATTTTTTTTATTATTAAGATTATGGAAGTCAAGTGAAGATGATTTTTAAGGTGAATACAAATAAGGTGCATGTAAGTAAGGTGAAATATTAATATTGTTCTACGTTGAAGTTGAAAGAAAGATGTTATGGAGAGTTAAGGTGGGTGATGATTATTATTGTGGTGAGGCAATAGGCCTAGGAGGTGCATAAGCAGTTTTTAAGTAGTACACGAGCGACGATTTTTGTTTTTAAGGTAAACAGGTAAAGGAGGTGTTGAAGAGATATTAATGGTTATTAGATAATCCACATATAGCATTTTTATTTTGATTTAAAACATATTTTTTTTTATTTTTGAACTTTTTATCGAATCCCATTTTTTTTTAACACATTATACCAAGAATATTTTTATTTTTGCAACGCATATCGTTGCATCTGTGAAGACCATTGATTACAAATAGTAAAAATAATACTAATATTTTCTTAATTTATACACA
This sequence comes from Philaenus spumarius, assembly GCA_018207615.1. Lineage (NCBI taxonomy): Eukaryota > Metazoa > Arthropoda > Insecta > Hemiptera > Aphrophoridae > Philaenus > Philaenus spumarius. The sequence continues at coordinate 48,732 of JAGFPH010003638.1, read as the reverse complement.
TTCGAAGAAATGCATAAGTTACAAAGGCTAAGAAATTTCACAATATTTTTTTGTGATTTAGGTTATTTCATTATGTTTCATTACTCTAAATTGAATGATAAAAATTCATATTATTTTAAAAGAAGTTTAGTTCCGTTCTTGACCCAAATTGTTACTCTGCATAACTCTTGTACTCTGCAAATTGTTTCGGAGAAACACTTTATGTAATAGGATTTACATTTATTATATTTGAGAATAATGGTAAGTTTTTGTACATTATGTTAAACTAATAAATATAATTTGTATAAAGGATGAATATTTGGCAAGGAGAGTTTCCAACAAAAAACCTGGGAGAAGATGGCTATTTAGGGACAGCTCCAGTTGATTCATTTCCTAGTAATTCTTTTGGCCTGTATAATATGGTTGGCAATGTTTGGGAGTGGACGTCTGATTGGTGGAGTGTAAGGCATGAGACTTCAAATCTTATAAATCCAGTAAGGAAGATTTTATTAATAATTATGTTTTAATAACATCTTGTTATGGTACTATAACACTACTTTACCTCTAATAAAATTTATTTTGGGGAAATGCCTCACGTTTGGAAGCCAATTTATAAAATAGCATATCTATAAAACAAATTTAATTTTGAAACTCAAAGGAATTGATCTGAAATCTTAAATATGTAATTTGAATAATAAATAGAACACTCAAGTGGTACAATATAACAACAATTTTTATTTAATAAACTTTGCTAACTTAAGCTTTACAATATTGGTTTCATGCAAGTTCTAATGGTATTTCTATTTAGCACAAGAAATTATGATAGGCTTTGTAACATTTTTTTGCTTTATTAGTGTTGAGAGCTTTTTCATTGGTTGACAGTGTTTCCACACAAAAATATCTTCCGCTCAGGTAGGGTGTTTTAAACAATGTATACCCCTCTAACTTTTAAACGGTTAGTCGTATAAGAAAAAAAAAAACACCAAGAACAAAAAAGTCTTAAAATAGCTTGTAAAATAAAAAATCATAATAAAATATAGCGTGTTCTATAAGACATTTGAAAGTTGACCGCCATGTTGGAAAATGGCGGCCATTTACAAATATTTTAACTACATACTTTTTAATTTCTAAAAAAACATGGAAAGGTTCCCCCATTTAAAGTTTGCTGTCAGATTTATAGTTTACAAGTTACTAATGATGGCCCATTTAAAAAAGGCAGCCTCTATATTTACCTAATAATGAAAACATTGATTTACAAAACTGTGTCCAACCAAAATTCAAGTCTTTTAAATCATCGTGTACAACAGTACAAACCCTTTTAATAATATTTCCCAATTATAAACTAATTAGGCTATTGCAATGTAAAAAGAACTCATTTAGGCCTAAAGTAACTAAAGGCAAACCTATATGTATTCTAATCTCAAAACTCAGCATAGAATCAGAATCCAAATGTTAAATTATTCAAATGCCCAGAAACCGAGGAAGAAGAGGTGTGTCTACGCCGTTGACAAGGGTAACGTGGAATGTTCCTTTGTAAACATATTGGATGAAGAATGCATGTCCGTTGAAATATTAAAACTATTATTTTGTAACATTAAAATACGACAGTCCATGATGTAAATTGTATTAAGCAGACATTATTAATAATTAGAATAGTTATAATTTATTGTAATATTAGAAATAAACAAATGTGTAAACAAATGCAGACAAGAAGCTGCGGTTAAATACATTTTACAATCTCAAACCCAAAATTCAAAATCAAAGCAAATGATTAAATACAAAGTTTTAAATAAAAACAAACAATCATTATCAAAATTAAAATATCAAATTCATCAACCAGATTTTAAATAGAAAAGTGCTAATAATTATTGAGTTTTTAGGCCCAAAATTCTACCTGCAAAGGTCTAGTGGGTTAATTTCTTACACCAAATACAATACGCTAGATATTTTTTATTTAACTCTAACGTTAGGTGGTGCTTCTAATCAAGTTTACTATCCAAATGTAATCCTACAATTTTAACGGATAGCTCTTCACTTGTTAAATTTCCCAAAGAAAATAAAATTTAAAAAAGTCAAACTTTTCTGTCGTTATTGAGATAGTCGGTAATCATTAAAAGTTTAAATAATACTATTCATAAGTGCAATATACTTTAGTGTAATACATTCAATACGATGTTGCAGCCATTAATGTTGTCATAATCAGACTTGGAATTAACGATTAAAATTAATCGTTAAAAATGTTAAAAATATGGGTAACTTTTAACTTAATCGTTAGTTTTAAAACTGATTAACTTTTAACTCTTAATCGTTAAAATATTGGTTAACGATTAAAACTAACGTCAGTTAATTTTGCGGATGCCCGGAAAGATTTGTCACAATGGAAATGCCGGCCGGGTGGGTGGGCCTGACGTGACAACATTCAATATTCCTTAGTTTGGGTTATTTATTGCTTATTGGCTGCGCCGGAAGGGGTGGGGTGTCTAAAGAAAGATAGAACTAGCTATTAGCCCAGATACCTTATACCTGTAGAAGGTACCTGGGCTATTAGCTAACGGTAATGTAAACAAACAAAACAACGCTGTCAACACACCCATCAGTGTCATTCAATTAGCCCTTGGGTATACGCATGCCATTATTACAGTTGGATAGTTTTGTTAATTTTGTATAAAAGTTGTTTAATTGTTTTGCCCTGTTATAGTGATTGACAGCTTAGATTTTATTTAGTGAGTTAGTGATTGTTAATAGTGAGTTAGGTCTAGTGTAGCAGTATTTTAATTTTTTACTTTTTAATTTTAATTTTATTATGTCTTTATTGTGGCCTGTCATTTCAAACTTTTATGAACAAATAACAAAGGAGGGAAATAGTTTAACATTTAAATGCCTATTGTGTTTACCAAAATTTAAAACAATCAAGGCAATTTCTGCCTCCAATTTAAGGACCCGCTTAAAGGTAAGTTGTGTTTTAGCCGTTTTAGGTTGTTGCCTATCCAATTTGTGCCGTCTATTATTGAGAATTGTGTTTTATTATAGGGCATACGTTCAAGAACGTTTACATATATTATAGGGTGTTTACAAGCATATTTTCAAAAATTCACCAAATATAGTAATTATATACCAATTCGAAAGTGGTCCACAGCTTTTTTGTAGAGAAATGTTCAAAGAATTTATATATGTCAGTAAACAAGTGATAGATGTAAATTTTGCAAAGTTATTAGCCCAAGAAACAAAAGATGTTCAGTAATGAAAGGAAAAGGTTCAACTTTAGACCTACATAAAAAGTAGTAAACATTTTTGTATTTTTTTTCAAAACGTGCAAAAGTTTTGTAATTTTGTTCTAAAAAGAACTGTATCAATATATTTATCAATTTCAAATTTCTTGTAGAGTGTAGATAAATCAAAGAATTCATTTAGTGGTCCTTGAATCACAAAATGATATCAAACGAATAAAAAACTCGGATAGGTTCCAAAAATTGCTTCGAATAACAAAACCGCAAATAGCGAAAACCAAATCTTATGAGAAAAGGAAGGTTATGTTCATGACATATAGAACATTTTAAAACATGTATTAATACCTATAAATCCTATACATAAGATACAGGCAGCCCTTGTTATCGTGATCCCGCTTTACGTGATTTTGCTTTTACGCGGTAATAAAAAGTCACTAAACGGTTTAGTATTTAAGGCTCGGCTCTCTACATTCAAAACGGCGAAGTGGGGTACCAATTTCAATGTTAAATAACCAAAACATACCTTCACTAGTAAGCATATTTTTGTGTTGTTTTTGTCAAAAAACGAAAGCTGTATTTTTTTTCTTAAAGTAACATAGATTGTGGGTGTTGATTGCTAAGGTTTTTTGCAATATCTCTTTTTGCAACTGAGTAAAAAATTAATAAAGTTTACTATTTTTTGCTATTTATATCATATGTTTATGAAAACAATAACACGGTTTTTGAAAATGTATTCGGCAATCAACATCCGCATATGACAGTACTTCAAAATGAAACCAAATTTTTAAATTTATTCCACGAATTAACGGAAAAAAATGACTTATTCTGTAGCATTGCTCTTATGGGAATCAGATTCAATATGGCGGACAGGGTAGCGCCCCCTTAAGGCTCTTCTTTACCTTGAAGAAAACTCCCGAGTGTACAGTGATTTCAATGCAAAAGGACTGACTCAAGCCGCAAAATCATTGAAACATGCATTCGTAATACCGTGTTTCGGATTCTATTTATAAATTAATAATCTGGGAAACTACTTTAAGTTATAAAGAAGGCTTTATATTTTTTACGTGTTAGCTTAAAATATGGAAATTATTGCTTAAAACTCCCAAAAAATGCGTTAAAAATAATCGATTTTTACTCATTTAAATTGTTGATTAAAAGAAGTTGCCGACGATTTCTTTCATTTATGAGATATAAGACAAAAGCACAAAGCCTTTAAGAACAATTTAAGATGTTTCACAACTTTTTAGGTTGAAAAACGGCGTCCGAAACACGTTAGTACGAAGTGCATATTTTTGCTGTTTTAAGCAAGGTAAGAAGACCCTTAAGCTGAGTTGTTTGGAGTGTAGGCTACAGTCGATAATTTCGTAAGTTATGGGATCGTTGTTTGTCATCTCACTCTCCCCTCAAGGCCAGGGAGATGACCTCAAGGCTCTCATAATTCATAACGGTACCGTCGTCGGTACCTCTACCCACCCCTACTTGCTCTGTCATTGTTTGAGTTTGTCTATTTTTAGAACTTATTCAAGCCAAAGCATCAAGCAATCTTTCACTGTCAGTACCAGTAGCGAAAATATTCTAATCTAAAACGTAGTAAAAACTTAATTTCTTTCAAAATATTTTACTGTAATTTCAATTAATTCTCCCTACAACCGTCCATGTTAATGTTTTTCAACGCCAAGCCATTTCGGTGCGTGTGCAAGAATGTTTTAAAAAATTCAAAAAATATAGTAATTATAAACCAATCTAAAAGTGTTCCATAGCTTTTTGTAGAGAAAGGTTCAAAGAAGTCATATATGGCAGTAAAAAAATGATTGATGCAAAATTTACAAAGTTATTAGCTCAAGAAAAAAGTTCAACTTTAGGCCTACATAAAAAGTAGTAAACATTTTTTGTAATATTTTTCATAAATGTAAAAAAGTTTCGTAATTTAGTTATAAATAGAACTGTATAAAAATATTTATCAATTTCAAATTTCTTATTTTGAAAACATCAGTTTTTATGTTTCTACCACAAGACTGCTAACAAAAGTAGGCCTAGTTTGATAGTAATTTAAATTTAGGAATGTATCCTTTTCCCAAAAATGAAATATTATTATAGGAAAGTGTAGAGAATAAATCAAAGAATTGAACCGTATACTTGTAAATTATTGTTTCACTAAAGTATTTGAATTAGCTTTACTTGAATCACAAAATGAGATCAATCAAATGAAACGTCGCGCGTGCGTATTGATAAACCTTATGTCGTGCCGTATTTTAACTTTTAACTTTAATCAGTTAATTTTTTTTAACTTAAACTTTAATCAGTTAATTTTTTTAGACATTAACTTTAACTTTAATTAGTTATTTTTTCTGGCTTTAACTTTAACTTTAATCAGTTAAATATTTTGGTTAACTTTCCCAAGTCTGACTCATAATGAACTGCAACATATAATTTTAATATTTTAACTGACAATACTTATGAAAAATTAATTTTATTTTTACAGACTGGACCAACTACAGGAACAGACAAGGTGAAAAGGGGTGGCTCTTATTTATGTCATAAGAAATATTGCTATCGTTACCGCTGTGCAGCGCGGCATATGAATACACCCGACAGTTCTGCTGGCAATTTGGGCTTTAGATGTGCGGCTAATAAACTAGTAAACAATTAGTTAATCAAGAAATAATATTTTACAGGGTTTTTAAGGTGCCAGGAAAATTAAATTTAAATGACTTATACTTCAAATTGTGATAATTTTAGAGTGAAATTTACTTAATATAGTTAGTGTTTTATTAGTATACATTTATTTATGGTATATAGATAAGAACTATTGAAATGTGTTATTTATACTACATTATTATTACTGTGGAATGAAAACTTTTTTTTTTTTTTTTAAGTTGAATCGAATTTGCTTTTAAAATAGGATATACATTTTTAATTTAAACTACTTACATAGAGACAAACCCATTTTTATTTTTATTTTTTGGAGTTATATTTATAATAAACTTCTAAAGTATTATAATCAACAGAAAAACGTAGTTTCAACCACAGATTGTATTCTGCGATACATTTTATTGTTTTAACCTAATTTCATTTAGTTAAAAAGTCAGAATCCTAATTTTTACTGCAGTACTATATTTTATTTGCTTTTTATGAGATAGTTTATGTAAGTAATATTTTAGTAATTCAGTTGTTAGTTGTGTTTAGCCTTCATTTAGACTATTGTGAAATATTAATGGCCTTTATAAAACGGTCTTATTAATGTATGTAGGTGAAGCCTAACTATATAAATGAAATGTTTTGAAAATTTAAACGTTCTACCGACAACAGCAATCATTATGTCTGAAACAGTAACACGTGTAATGCCTTGTTAGTCAAGAAAAAAAAGGCTTGTCCATGTCGCTTCTGGAAGCTTCTAAACCGCTGATCACGGATAAGAAGTTATACTGGTTAATGTGCTGCCTTTATGGGTGCTGCTACTGATGGCGAAAAGTGTTACTGTTTCAGACATAATGATTGCCGTTGTCGGTAGAACGTTTCAGCTTGTACAGTTTTAGCTGGGTAATTATAGTGATCAACTTTCATTTAAATTTAATTCTTTTAGTGGCCCTTTTGCGCGGTTGCACCGTGTCCTCCGCTTTAGGTATCGATACATTTAGGCCTTATGCTTTCTTATTAACGCCACTGGAGGACCACGGCGTTTCAAAATTATCCATAAAATTGAAGCAAATTTACTCAATAATTTTTTTAGTATAACCTTCTAGTTGTGACCTCTATTAAAGCGATGTAAGTCTTGGTCTGATTTTTTTTCTGAATTAATTGTAATACTAAAGTTCTGCTATGATTTTTAATAACCTAAGTATGATTTTCTGCTACCCTAATTCAATTAAGACAATACATTAATTTTTAATCAAAAAATATTCTAATATTTAATACAATAAGTTTTTCTAGATGAAAATACAGTGTAGTGTTGCACCGTAAGTTCTCTAAAGTTTACTTTACAGTAAAATTACATATTACATTTTTCCTACAATCGAAGCAGAGGGCGTTAATTTCTCAAGAGTGACAAAGAGGCTCTTCATTCATCTTCAATTTGTTTTATTTGTTAAAATTTACTAATAAATTACAATGTCACATCAGAAACAATTATTTAATTGTTTAATAATTTACCTTGGCATTTTGATCACAATTAGGGAGTAACACATTATTCTGCGACACTTGTACTCCTTTTTCATCCCACCACTTTTTAAATTTCTCATGCTTCTTTTCATATAGCTGATTTTCATGGTAACAAATCTAGTGTAATTTCTTTTGCAATGTTACAAATATGCGCAGGAATATTTGAAAGCGCCAAATAGTTCATCAATTTCTTCTTTTACTCTTTGGTATAAGCAATTCAATTATTTACTTTGTTGTTGAGGTTAGTCGAAAGAGTTTCGAAGAGTAAGACGCAACAACAATGAATATGGATCAGCTGTGTTTTTTAATAACATGTTTCTCTACAGGCTAATAAACCGGAGTAAAGTTATTTACTTTAAAACTGTTCAATAACAACCAAAAACAGTTACTTAGACTTTTAAATCATAAAATAAAACTGCGCTTGGTTGTTGAAAAAATATTATTTTAACCAATGTCTTTATAAATAACATTTTTATTACATAAACAATTTCTATAGTGTGAGTTTGTTTGAAAATTTATTCAAAAATAGAGTTAACTTTGGAAGAAATAATATTGGTTTTTCTGAGTTTATTTGATGAAGGATCTAGCAGCTCATCCTTTTTTTAACTTTTATATCGGTTTTAAGGTTGAGGGGCCACTGCTACTTAGATTTGTAAGACGCGGCAAATTCCAATCTTCATTCTAATATCCAGTCTTGGGTTAATGAGACAATGCTGCAGTGTGGGAACCCAGGAACTTGGCTAAGTCTTTAATAAAGTCTCTTTGGATATAAAACTCAATATTATCTCGAACTGATTTATAAATTTCAAAATTTATTAGATTATTACATTAGTCATGAATCCTATTAAATGATAGCATTTACCTCAACAAACACAAATGCCAACAAACCAGTTTTCTGTTAAGATGGTCAAGTTCTTACTGGTGGAATTTTTGTCCACATTTTTTTGATAAACTATTAAATAGCATGGATCCCCAGGACCCAGAATCACAACTAGAAGGTTAAATTTAATTTAAACGTTTTATTTATTACACATTGTGGCTCAAGAGCCTTTAATTTAATCATGCTCTTACCTACAAGTACAAGGAAAATCAGTATTGTTCCTGAGAAAATATTAAATTTAAATGAAGAAATATTAGAATATAATGGATTTGTTTTAAGATGTTAATATTATATTAATCTTAGGGTGTGTGCTTAAATACCTAAATTCATTCCTAAAATATGCAACTTTATAAAATGTAATTACGATTACTTTAAAATGCAATATCTTTTGTGTCTTCCATATTTTTTACTGTATGAAGTTTATTTAGGGTAAGAATATTTTATACATTGTGTGCACAAATTTAATCGTAGCATATTTGTACTTACTAAATATAATTATAGTTGTACTTATTTATAATTAGTATATGTTATAATCCATCATTCTCAAATTGTAATTACTACAGTGGAGAATTGTTTGTTTATTATAATAAATTAAAAGGGTGGTGCGAAAAATATTGTTATTTTACCTTAGCGTAGTTCTAAACAATAAGAAAACAGTTGTTTGTGACTTTAAAATAATATTTTCAATTGGCAGTTGACTGGATTCCTAATTGCTTTCACAAGGGACTGTATGAATCAAATTTTAGCAAATCCTTTTGAGTACTCAGTTATCTAAAACGTCAATCATCCGAACGCGAAAATGTACTGTAAATAAATAAGTATAGTACTGTACATAATTCCGAATTTAAAGTTTTAGACTCGCATAGTCAGCTGAGTTGTAGACTTTATGGAGTTTGTGCGCTCAACGATCAGCGGCAGCTGTTGAACCTGGCCGCTCGCTGTCACCAGTTGCTAGCGAGTATACAGTACAGTACAGTTTGCAAGACAAAAGTATTTTCAACCTGATCAGTTGCGTAATTTTCAATTCATTTATGTGTTGCACTGTATAGAAGGGTTTAAAATGTAGTAGTTTCTGTATGACTTTGTACAGTAACGATTCTGGAGAAATTAATACAAGTGGGCCAAGCCATGAAGAAGTCTTTATAGCATTTAACTCACCCATGGAGTGGTATGAAAAACAAGAAGAACTTCTCAACTTCTTTTATTGAAAAGGATGCATGATTTGGCAGCAAAAAAGAGACAATCTAGCTTAGTTAAAAAACTATTAAAGATTTATTTACACTTTTTAGTTGCCTACTATAGGGCCTACTGTACAGTACACGTATACGTACAGTATAAACACATTTTAAATAAATGTTCATAAGAAACTTTTTCTATTATGTATTTCCCCAATTTTCGCCTTTAGAAATAAAATACAACTTTAAATTCAGTGATTTGCTAACGAGATTGAATTATCCGAACAAATTGATTGTCCGAACCCCCCTCGGTCCCAATTAGTTCGGATAATCGATGCTCTACTGTATCAACATAAAGTTTTGCTCTTTTTTTACAAGATAAAAACAGTACAGGGCCACTAAATGAGACATCGGTGTTACCGTTGTCATGGCAACGGGGCCTGTGGGGTCAAGGGGCTTACAAAGGAGCAGAACAAAAGTTAAACAAATTTAAAATATAAGCAATAGGACAAAATTTAAAATGTAGACTATGTTAAACTGCAAAACAAATGAACTTTATGCACTGTATAAAACGTTTGCCTATAAGATTAAAGTCTGTATGATGGCCCAGAAGACCATAGTGCATTATGTAATTTAATCCTTTAACTAAAACAACTAAATAATACAGTATGTATTAAGTGCCCTCATCCTATCTGACCCTTTCCCATTCATCACGAAATATCTTTATTCTTTCAAACATAATAATGCACAGTTACAATCTAAATCAGATGTACATTAAACAATCAGTAATATTTATTCCAACAAAATGTACATCCATTGTCCTTGTAAGTAACAGAAAACTTTATTTTTATAATGCACAAGATGGGCAATTTTAACATAAATTACTAAAAATTAACTTTGTTCTTTTAATTTTCGCGTAATATCAGTTTATAACCCAAAATTTATGCAGTATTATAACATTTAACTATTGATACATTCTGAGTTTAAGACTGTATTAATGCAAAAAGTTCTCTTTACAAAAGTAATTTAGTTATATGTTATTGCTTTTGAGTTTGGAGGCCCATCATAACATTTGGCAACTGTCCCCACAGGCTGATCCATGTAAAATAACTCTAGGTGGCAGTTCTCTCCTGATGGTCTACGTTGTAATACATTTCTATTGAGTGACCTGGTAGTTCTGTAAAAGAACTGTTTTGGATTTTACTTAAATTATTTCTATTAGATTTATTTATACTTTATAGGAAATAATTTGCAAGCTTAAAAATAGTCAACTTTTGCTCTCTCTCAGTTTTTATTTTGTCTTTATCTTAAACATTCACAGCTCTCGTCCATATTCTTGATTAATTTTCCGGCTGCGTATGAGCAGGAAAATTATGGCCGAGCTCGGTGTGGATTAGGCTCAGCGTATATTTGCGAGTTTAATAAGTTTTAATGAATGTATTGCATTGATTGTGCTAAAGTTAAACAAAAGAAAATGATTACCATTATGTTTGTTTCAAGTTTTACCTGATTTTTACTTCAAAACATTCTTGAAATCGGCTGAAAAAACAAAATCAATAAAACAAACATTATTGTTAAGAAAATTTAAATTTTATTATTAAAAAAGAAGAAGTCATATTAATCTGAAATCATGAACTAATGTTAGCATTCGAAGTTCAAAAATACTGAGAAGATACAAAATTGTCCAGTTCTGGAACATAAAATTGGTTTCCCTTTGAAGCTATTTTAGGAGGATTAATCTTGCGACAGACTTTATCCCAGTCGCAGGTCAGACAATTTTGTTTCTCAGGCCAGCGCCAAAACTTCAGTCTCTTTTCCATACATTCAACAGTTGGTCCTTTTGTCAGTTAAGCTCAAAATTTTACCAGAGTACTTTTGCCCATTGTATCAAATAATCACAAAGTTATTGTCCCTAGAGGTTGTATTCGATTTCTTGGCATTTTCCCTGTAACAAAACAAAAGAACTAAGTTATTTACTGCTAACTCATGGTAGTTTAAATAGTTTTTGGTTTACAAAAATTGCCAAAAAAATTACCATAGCCGCACAAAATAAAAATATGTAGTTTGGAGTAACTTTGGCTCAGCCTCCATCTTGGCCAAAGTTGTAGGAAATAAGAATAACAACATCAGTTTGTAAACAAAAAAGGTAATAGAGTTTTTGCACTCAAAATACTTTAAATAATTGATTACACTAAAACAAAATACTCTTACCAGCTCGTAACTCCTTAAGAATTGGCTTTCACAACTAAAAGTTGGAAGACAACAAAATTCAACACCTTTTCACAACTAAGATGGAGTAACAAAATGCAGTGGTGGTGAACAATGGAACTACACCTTCAAGCCAGTGCTGTCTACCAGTGATGCATGAACAAAGTCATTATCTTAATCCAATGATCAGAATACTGTACATTACAACTTTGGGTCAAAATTACCCACGAAGGGCCAATGTTATCCCAGTTGACGGTATTTTAAAGTTACATTTGCTATAAATATCTTGGATACATCAGATTTTGTTTAACTGTACTGACTTTAGAGTAATGGCTGGAAGAAAAGTATTAGTACTATAAAGGAAGTTTTCTTTACCAGCTGTGCTCAAACAGTGGGCAAAACCATCTATTGATGCAACAGGGTCCTTACTACGGGTAGCACCAGCGATAGTGTTTCTTTTTTGGATCTGGCCTTCGACTCCTCAGTTGAGCTTCAGAACGTTGACAAGTATCTGCTGACGGGGGAGGTTCCTTAGAAAAAATTCAACAACCAATTTAAAAGAGATATACATTTTCCTCTGCTGGACTGAACTTGCAACTAATTTCGGGTTTGAGGTAAAGGTAGAATAGTCTGGATTTCACTGTTAACCTATTCAATTCTTTTATTTAAAATTTACTACAATTTAATGATAAACTGTCAATAAAAAAATGATACATTTGGAAAAATTTCGGTGTTATTTGTTTATATTTCCTGCAAGTGAGTGGCTGAATCCGACTTCACTAGTAGTTAGGGAGAAGAAATAATGACACTGTGTCACCCAGTGCCAAGATTTTGTCGCTCGGTGATTGTGAGTAATGCCGGTAATTTTTTGAAACTTATTTAAACGGTAAAAATTGTAAATGTATTAAAATTGCGGTACTGTAAAAAATAGCCTTGTGTAAAACTTGAGTATTCTCAATGCATTAATATTCTTATTATTATAAATATTTTATTTTCCTGTTATGTAAAGCCTTCCAAGGTGAAAGTATAAAGTAAAAAACAGTATCATAATGCATTTAAGGCAAATAACGTATTACAAAAATAGTGTGCAAATAAGTATTAAGTAAACCAAGTACTGATACTATTTCGTTTACTTTAGTACTTTTTCCCAGTAGCTAACCTAAATAATTTCAAGTTATATTACACTAGTAAATCCCCGTGAAAAATCACAGGTGGATTAATTAGATACACTCAGAAATATATCATTTATACAAAAAACAACACACTTTATTTAGGCCTACCTAACTATGCAGGCGGGGATTTTTAACTTGGTAAATGTGTACAATTATAAGGACCGTTATAAACTGTAGGAATATTTGTTAAGATTTTGTGTTTATGTGAATTATTATATAATATATTTAAAGAAAGATAAAAATGTTATCTTTAAATTGCCTTTTATTCCATACTGATATATCAAATGATTTAGAAGTTATTAATATTACAGGCTATATTATTCACTGAAGTTGTAAACATAACCCCAAAGTATAATCTACGCTAGGTTAGGTTTTGTTTGTGTATTACAGATAATGGGTGAAATCAGCTGATATATTATTAGCGAATTTCCGTAGGAAAAATGAGCTATTGCGGTGACCCTTATAAGGTAAGACCCAAGGTCGGGAGTAGCAAATGAGCACTGATCATCGTCTCCAGAACACGTTTTGGGGAGTCATTAAAAATCGTATATATTTATGTATGTATTTGTGCGCACTCTAACGGACGCATTTTACGTCCGATTTGGACCAAATTTGGTACATACATTGAGTTTCTAAGTCGAACTGGTAGGATAGCCAAAAAAATTGACCGGAAGTAGACAAAATTTTTGACCGGAAGTAACTTTATGTATATTGTGCACACTCTAACGGAAGCATTTTACGTCCGATTTGGTACACTTCCGGTCAATTTGTTTGGCTATCCCATCGATGTATAAACACACTGGATCGCTTGCTGCGTGTATTGAATACGGTAAGGCCAGCCTAGCCGCTTCCCCCACCACCGGTGGGACAGCAACAACACGTGAAGCATTCAAAGCTAATGCAACGTCCACAAATGTTTTAATTTATTTTGCTCAGCTTCAACAACGGCACCAAACATTATTTGTAAAATAATCATTTTAATTTCTAAACAATATTTAATTGTTATACAGTATGTAACACTTATTTTTGTAGTAAACTAGTGGACCCAGCAATGCTTCGCTATTGCTTGATTTAAATTAAAGGTTATTAAAGTTATTCCATTGTATTACATCGACTTAAGTGATCGAATTATTGCAAAATGGTTTTTATGCCACAAGAATATACTACACAAATTTAGATCTATAGTTTGTAAACCTTTATAGATAATACAGTGAACCTTTTGTTTGTTTTTACCTAATCTAAAAAAAAACTGATAGTTGTGATGAATTGTAAAAAAACCTGATTCTAAATTAGCCCAATTGGTTGGAAATAAACGTGTTTTGGTTCATTGTAGGCCTAACCTAAAATTATGTTCAGTTATTGATGAAAATCAGTTGTTTTATATATAATATGTAACAACCAATGTTTAAATTGAATTAAAATATAGTACCGTAAGCATTTTTAGTTGATTTTTGTTTTTATTTACTTTAAGTTGGTCAATCTAACCTATAAAGCTGTTGGTTTTGAAAAAATAATAAACTGATTACAAATTTGCTAGTAAAGTTGCTATGGTAGCCTAATGAATGTAAACAAACATGTGTTACTAAGCATTTTATACGAACAGCTGATTTAGTGCGCTATGGTCTTGACTCCATACAAAAGAGGCTGTTTAGTTTTTTCTAAATTTGAAACTTTTTCGGAAAACTTTTCAAATTTTTCTTTGTATGAAAATCTAGTTCGGACTATTATGAACATTTTAAAACAAAAAAATAGCCATATTGGTCCAGCCGTTCTCAAGTGATGCGCTTACAAAGGAACAGCAATTCATTTTTATTATATAGATTAACAGTTTGTGTTTAAGGGTCTGCTTTAGTGGCAGCCATCTTGGATTTTTATCCCATAAGAGCAATGTTAAATTTCAAACCATTTATTTCGTTTATTTTTTATCATAAAATTGTTTGCAAGGTCTCATTTTAAGCACAGTCACAATACGCATCCGTCTTGCAATTTACATTTGTTTTAAATGCTTTTGATTTTGACATTTTGTACCTAAGTACAAAGTTTGAATTTTTTTCCTAACACAATAAGAAATTAATAACGAAAAATAATTTGCAAGAAGTATCCGAAATTTTATAAAGAATACGGTATTCAGTTTTTTTTTTCAACACTCAATTACAAAAGATAGACTTATAAAATGGTATGAAATGAGTTAATGTCAGCGCAAGAAATTGCACTTTAGATAGGGATATAGTGAGAGGCGTTTGCGTTCCGGTGGATTTCTCGTTTACTGGAGCAGACCCTTAAACTATTATTATTGTTGTTGGATAAGGATAAGGAAAAGTTTAGGGAAAAATAAACTGAACCAAAACCATAATGAAAAACATGATCTATATTAGCATTTTAAACTGCATTTTATTTTCATAAAAGTAGGGATACCTATACATTACACTTTAAACATTGTTAAATAAAACAAGTTTAGTAAGTTTTTGACGCACTCCAAGCTTTGTAAATGTAGCTCGCGATGTTTTAAAATGTTACAGAATTCCGTTAATATGTATAATAATTTTATTTACTACTAGGGACTCGGCCCCTGATCGCTTCGCTCGCCAAACCCTGCGGTGACATATGGTGATGCCAATGCAAACTACAAAATCTCTAATTATGTTCATAATTTTAAGATGTTTCCATTTTTCATTTTTAACCCCTTAAAAAAATAAAAATGGAGGCCGGACCGGTTCTCTCAGTGTAAGCTTTTTTCCAAAGCCAGTTTGTGGCTTAACTGTAAGTCGAATTTAAAAACTAATATTTTGCGGGTAGCAAATTAGATTTTCAATAAAATTGTATTCTTGATTTTTTTCGTATCTCAAACGGTATGCTCACAAAATGACCGTAAACTTCAAATTTGTAAAAAAATCGTCCAAGTTTTTGTATTTCAACCATTTATTCAACACGTTTATTCTAAACCAATTCAAAAGTGTTCCATAGTTTTTTGTAGATAAAAGTTCAGAGAATTCCTATATTATGCCAGTTTTGCCAGTAAAAAAAATGATTGAAGTAAAATTAACAAAGTTATTAGCTCAAGAAATAAGCATGTTTAGTAACGAAAGGAAAAAGTTCAACTTTAGGCCTACATAAAAAGGAGTAAACATTTTTTGTAATTTTTTTCATAAATGTAAAAAAGTTTCGTAATTTAGTTCTAAAATAGAACTGTATAAAAATATTGATCAATTTCAAATTTCTTATTTTGAAAACACCAGTTTTTATGTCCCTACTACAAGACTGCTAACAAAACTAGGCCTGTTTTGAATAGTAATTTAGGAATACTACATCCTCTGCCCAAAAATGACATATTATTATAAAAAAGTGTAGAGGATAAATCAAAGAATTGAACTGTATACAACAACAACAACGTGTGTCACTGTCCATCTATCACGCTGCCCACCGCGGGTCTAGCCCACCAGTGGAGGGGGAAGCTCCACGCCGGCCGACTCGTTTCTCGAACCTTTCAGACTACTCAGCGCGCAATCCAGTGTGTTTATACATCGATGGGCTATCCTACCAGTTTAAGCGACTTAGAAACTCAATGTGTGTATTTACTCAACGGATAGTGCGGTTTACTATCAATCAGAACCAGCCCACCCCAAACAAAAATCCTACATATCTATGGCCTTTACTGATTTGAGTTCAAACTTGGCACGAAATTTAACATAACGATGATCTGTCTCAATAAATATAAGCGATTATATCCAATTATACGTTTCAAAATGGCGGCTGTTTGAAAATTTTAAACCTAAATTACTCAACAACCGTACATTTTAACAAAATAATATTAAGACACCTTTTTTGTAGCTCTTTTGATTTCCTATCAGATGGTGTAACTGTCAAAACAATTAAATTAAGGATAGGCCTAATAGTTAAGTTATGTGTAATAATTGCTTTGTTCTACCAGTCATTATATACCAACACAGTAAACACAAAACTATTGTATGCTGTTATTATCTTCCTTCATTCGATTGTTTTGACAGTTACACCATCCGATAGGAATCAAAAGGGTTACAACCATTGATTATGTATGTATCTTAGATCCCATAGTCAAAGGTTACAACACAAATGACTATGAGGCAACCTTTACTATATTGACCTTGCTAGTCACTGTAATGGTTCCTACAATGACTTGATCGAGTCACTGTAATGGTTCCTACAGTGACTAGATAAAGACAGTGTGGCCACATGAAAGCGGCCGCCATGTTTTTCCTAAAAGT
>JAGFPH010003638.1:8993-26241 GCA_018207615.1 Philaenus spumarius | reverse complement strand
CAGTTTGTGTATCAGAGTACTGGCTAGCTCTGCTGAAGTGTCTAATTCGTCTGCTGTTTTACCTTTGTAAACCTCGCCGATAGCATGAAAAACATAACGTAGCCTGCCCTTGTAGAGAGAAAATAATAATATACTAACTTATAAAAAAATTAAATAGCCTATATATTTTAGTAATATAAATAATTATATATATATTTAATTATATTATTACATTTATATTTATACGTAAATATATAAAACTTATATATAGTACGGGGGAAAAAAATAGCCTTAGTTCTGACTTAGTCTTTAGTCACCGTGTGTTCCCAATTTGTAAATATTTGTTCTATACAGTAGAGCGTTGAAAATCCGAACTAATTGGGACCGAGGGGGGTTTGGATTATCAATTTGTTCTGATTTTTTAAAATAACCAAGAAAATGGCATTTAGGCTAAAATATGTACCCTCTAATCGATTAAAGTGGTTAAACAGTACAAGCAGTAATGTAATTACAATACAATATGTAAGACTACTTACATATTATGATTTAGAAGAACATACACGTACAGTAGGGCCAACATGATTACACTTGTAACTCTCAATTACAATACACACTACATAATTAAAAGTTGACTTGTACATTATAGTTAACACAAACGAAAAATAAAAAAATACTGTATAGTACACTACTGTATGTACGACACACTGTTATAATGATTACACAAAGAAAAATGAATGAACTTTCTGTATGAAAAAACAGGGATTTTACACAAAGAAAATTGAAATAACTTTTCTGTACTAAAAAACTATAACGGCTAACAATAGACAAGCCAAGGTCATTGCCCCGCCTCGGTCAACCCTCAGAGACAAACACGCTGTTTGTTTATTGCTAGTGCTAAAGCAGCTTATTAGTGTGACATACTGACAGCCAGTCTGCTGTGAGGGCGTGTGAGAGCAGGTATATTAAGAAGGGTTTAAATAGAGATAATAATGTCAAACTGCGATGAAGAATTTTGTGAAATTTTTAACGACGGAATTGGAATTGTAAAAACAAAATTTTTTCAGGGGCTGCCTAGGAACGCGTTCGGATTTTCGAAGCTCTAGGCCTACTGTAAGTTAGTTTATTTATTACTGTCTATTATTATTATTTTCGGACTACAAGGAAAGACTACATATCTTTTTCGTGCTATCGTCAAGGTTTATGATCGTAAATACCAGGACGAATTGGACACTTCCAACTACCTAGTACTCTTATACACAAACTGATCTAGACAACTTTTAATATAAGTTTTCATCATTATTAATAATTTCCGACATTCATTTTTTTGTTTTTCCATAAGTTCTTGTTCAATTTATTCTCTAACTAAAATATCATAAAATTTAAAGTTGACCCAGTAATAGTAGAGTATTACCAAGTAATCGATTTAAAATTTGTTATGCCAATATATTATGCAAGATATCAAATAGTGTAAATAATAACATGATCACCATGACCCTCATTAGCCTTATGTACTATGAGGGTTCTTTCAAATATATTGAGATACATCTGTTAGAAAGTTGCAGGTTAGGTGGGTTGATGGTGATTATTTCAGAAAACTAGGCTACAAATTAGTAACCGTTAATATTGAAGATGAAATACTGAAAGCATTTTCTTGTATATTTCCCGAAACATATTGCATATGACTTTGGGACCTAATGTCTTGCAACCAAACTGTGAAATTAAAAGTACTAAATGATATGTTTAATTAAATTTAAATTTGTTGTTCAATGATGCTAAATTTCATGTGGTGCTCTTAACAATTTAATTTTCAATGCAATGGGAGGATCCTAAATATCTGTATTTTCAATATTTATCAGTCCTGTATTTGGAAATACAGTAGAACTCCAATTATCCGGACTCCAATTATCCGGATCGCCAATTATCCGGATCAGATTTGAATAAGAACATAGTCAAACGGATGCGAGACTTGGCGGCGCGGAATCGATTTAAGGTAGCAAAACAACTGACTCTGTCTGTTATGTTAAAAATATAATGTATTTTACAGTGATTTAGTGTTGTTTGTAAATATTACGTAATGTAAACATTGTCATTGATATTGTTTTTTCATAATAAATATCGTAAATGTTCTCTATTGTGTTTTGTTTACGTTTTTCTCCTAAAAACGGCCTTTTTTCGAGAAAAATCCAATTATCCGGATTTTTGATTATCCGGATTGGGTCCGATCCCAATTAATCCGGATAATTGGAGTTCTACTGTACTAAAAGCACCTGCAGTTAAAGCTATAGACAATGGTAAATTTAAGAAACAACGATACTCTGTGACACACAGAATGGCAGATATGGCAAAACTATTAACTCGTAAATTAATGCCGATAAATATGTAACCTACCGATCATGCATAAATAGAAACACAGAATTATTGATACTTGATATTTCAATAAAGAAGTAATGAAGTTAAAAACAAAATTGTCCTTAGAGCGAACAGAAGAGAAAAAAAGAACATAAATATGAAAGAATGTCACATACTTAGTTTTACATGGTCCATTTTGATTATAGGACTTGTTCGATAACTTACCATTTATAAGATTTTAGGGTTGAGTGAAAGAGAAAACCTGATAGTCTTAACTTCGCCCTTTGAAATGATAAAAAAAGTAACATGGTGACTTTACCTTGCTTCCTGAGAAGTCAGCTAACTATATTTGGAATTAATCTATGTAGTGTCCACCTCCCAGAAGTGCAAGACTTTTTACACTTCAAATTACACTATTAATTGCTTAAATTTAAAAAAATTAAAAATATATATTTTGTTCTTTAATCGCTTAATTAATTGATATTTGATATATTACCAGACCCAAGGAAGAAGAACATCAACGAGACTTCGTAATACACCCCGTCTTCGCACATCTATTATAGATGTCAGTTCAAGTGATGACGTATCAGATGACGAGGATGGAACAAACAAGCGGAAAAACAAAGTCAAGACTCCTGGCAAAGGAAGAGGTCGACCTGCAAAAAAAGCAAAGGTCTCATCTACGTCTTCTCCTTCCTCACCGGCAAGTTTATCAGAAAAGTCGGTAGACGCAGTGAAGCCTGTCACCACTTCAGACTCGGAACCTACTTCCACGACAACTCCTTCAGTTGGCAACAACTTTCCTTCAAAGATGTCTAAGGATTATTCAGTAAGAATGTTTACTAAATACAATAAATTTTACTTAATTTAGTGAATTATTAGTAATAGTTGTTGAATTATAATTTTCCTACAGTATTTTCTCACTTATCAAAAATTACGTCTCAACATAAACTGTTTTAAATACATCCAATTATAGCCTAATAAAAAATATTAATTAAATCATAAAAAAATAAGTTAAATATCACTGGTATATGACAAAATGCATGAAAACCCTCACAAAATACAAACAAAAATGTATAACTAAGATGAGATGAATGAAAAAGTTATATTATACGATCTTTATGTTCATTTTGATGACATAAGTCAAAAAAACTGAAAACGTCCAAACCTCGGAATAGCCTAATTTGCATAGTGCTGAAAATTTGTATAGACCTTCTAATCATTTCAAGTGAAAAAGTCCCAAAAAGTGCATTTTAAGTTCAAAGTAAAAACTGCTTGTTTGATAAAGTCATTCAAGTACGCATTTATTTAAAATATACATATCTGTTATTAAAATTATGTTAGTATTTTTCAGACAAGTTATAAATGTTGATTTGTGCATACTCAATATTATGGTTAATTCGGTTAATAGCAAGATTCTCTAACAGCGTTCTTTTAAAAATCCTTTAACTCAAATTTTGTTCAAACATTCTTAAAAATTGGATAAATAAAAGTTCTAAAAAATGTTTGTATTATTTTGCTTGTAGAATTAACTATTGGGAGTACTTAGCTTTGGATTTCGGAGTAAACACGCATTTGTTTAAAACACAACTAATTGCTGTGTCATCAACTGAATGGTTGGTGTAGCTCTTTTTTTTAAACGCGTTTATTTTTGTCGGGCATGATGGAGACTGCTGGCCTGGACTCACATCCTCATTTATAAGTAGCTTTCTTTACAATGAATATTCACCTGTTTTTAATTTATTTTTGTTACGATTCAATCCTATTGTTTACTTATATAATTAATTTACTTTAGCGTGGATAAGGCTAAGTATGAGGTTCGAGGCTACTTTAAAATCTTAATCATCCAGAGCAACTCCATACTTGCAAATTACTAAAATGTATGACTACATGGTTGCAAATATATAGTTTACATATTTAAATTTCATAATAATTTTTGCATAGTATGTGTTATAATTTACAGTTCTAAATAGATTCATAATTAATTATGTTTTACCATTTTCAGTACATTTCTTAACTCATTGTTTTTATCATATCGATGAGGGTCTCTTAACTTTTCATATTAGATCAGTCACTAGAGAAAAAACAAGCATTTGTAAAGAAATTTAGCAGCAAACCGATTGCGTTATGACTTGAGGAATAGTTTGTGGATGAAAATACCACCATCGAAACGATTATTTTTATTGTGGCATTATTAAAACAACAAAAACTGTGAAAAGTTGACTCTGGGGGGTTTTTCACTTACATTTTGTAAATTATTGGATGGAACGCTATAATTTCAATAGAAAAGTTGTAGTAAATTAAAAACTCTTTAACCCTTCAATGTGTTTTGCCTTACGTGATACGCCGGGATTATTTTTGCCTTGGCGTGTTTTGACGTATAACATACGCTCAGGAACATTACATCAGATTCTTCCATCTAGCGGCTAAACTTGAAACTATCTCGAAGCGATTTACATTGCAGCATAATGTAGTATAATTGTAGATATTGTAGCATAACTATTGGCTGATTTAAAAAAAAGACATAATAATAATTCTGTTGAATTTCTTGACGAAATTAGTTCAGCAGTATAACAGCTGTTTTACCATACAAGTTTGTGACATTGTGTTTACTACGTTTTTGTTTACATTTGATCACTTGTAGTGTTTTTATGTTTGTTAATTGATTGATTACGTTCGGAAATCATGTTTTGAATATTTTATATTGGTTTAGTTAGTGTTTTCTTAGGTTTGTGTTTTGTGATAAGACTGCCAACTAAAACTAACTTTTGTCTGGTATGTAAATATGTTATCACAAGTAAATGCATGTATTATTGATATTACCAAAAGAATGAAATCTGCTGTTTAATTTAGTAAAAGAATCATTAAAATATTCCAAAAGATAAGTTAGTTAGTAACGTTTTTATACAAACATGTTTCATAACTCCTGAAAGCTTTAAAAAGTCCCGCAGCCGGGGGAGTTTCTCTCATAAAAAATCACACGTTGAAAGGTTAATATAAGACTTTGTAAGTCTTAATCAAGCATTTTTTTTATTCAGCAAAATCTGAAAACCCAAGGAAAATTGTGTTTTTTAAAATTCACATAGTTTTGACATTTTAAAACTTAAATTTTTGGAATTGTGTAAAATGACAGTTAATGGCATGTAGATTAACTATGCACAAGGTATGGGCCCTATAGGATATATTGATTTTGCATAATAACTGTTTAAACAATTTAAAAATGTAATAAATGCTTATAAATGAATTATTACAGCCAATTAAAATTTAAAAAAATAGAGATCATGAGCTTCAAAACATTCAGTTTCAGATTTCAATAAAAATGCTGTGAAGTTGTTAAAAAGTGCTTCTGAGCACAATCCTAAACGCTCGAGCCATCAGTCCACGTCTAGTATAGTAGAGTTGGTGGGGGAACTATTCCACCGCTAGCTAGTTTACTGATTAACTCACAGCAGCGGAGAAGTTTCCCCATCTACTTTTACTTCATTAGACTCCGGCTGATTGTTCGCTCGCTTATGGCCGTTTTCAGGACTACTTTAACCAACTTCTCAGCATTTTTACTGAAATCTGAAACATACGTTTTGAAGCTCATGATCTCTATTTTCAGAATAAATTTTTAAAAATTAAATCGGCTTTCACGATAATTCTACCACCACATAAATTGTCACAGTCCTACCGGGATGTAAAGCCAGCCAAAAATCTATTGCTCTGTTGCCTTTGAATGGACCAAAAAGACTAACTTCAAGGGGTTATTACAATGTGGGGGGAATAGTATGCTGTTCTCTTTGCATAGGTTTATTGCAGCTACTGAGATATGACTCATTATCCTCAATCAGCAAAATGGGAGTTTCTTTAGAAGGCTTCACATGCTTCAAAAAATGTCTCTGTCGATTGCCAACCAGAGGGATTTGCTGTACAGAAAGAACCAGAAAAAGCCCCTTTCAGCATAAGATTTTCTTTAAAATGGGGCCTTGGAAAAATAACAAAATTAACAAATGTGAATTTAGAAAATAACATTTTTTTTCTTAAAAAAAATCAACAGCTCGCAATCAAACAATGTGTAACTTTACATACACAAACAAAAAGCCTCCAAATCATTTCTGGAGGGATACTGGCTCAATGCAGCCAATAGCACAAAATTATGTTGTCCCAAACCTCCCACTGAGCCAACCATCCCCACTCTCTCCTACATGCTACTATTGATAATTATTACGATTTCAGCCGGGATCTTTTGTTGTGTCAAAAACTGACTTCAACAACACAGAATCAGAAGATGAACCGCCTATTTGGAAAATCGATGGGAAAGCTCTTCTTCAGAAGTACATACCCTTCACTCAAGATGGCAAAACCTTGTATAAAAACACATCAGTTGTAAGTTGATAAAACATACTTGTGTTTCATATAAAAAATAGCATTACAAACATTATTAGATTGTAAGAAGTTTTGAATCTGGTAGTTAAGTGTAATTTTACATTGTGTATGTATGTGCTGTAACAGCTTGGGTTGGCGTAATATTGATCTTATGTGTCACAAAAGGAAAGCAAGATTATGATTTCCAGGCCTGCAGAATATGTCCAAACTAGGTTCGGGGGAAATTGGGACTGTGCTGGGAAAATTTTGGCCAGGAAAAATCCACAAAAAAATAAGGAAAATATAATTATTTTGGGGAAAAATAGAAAAGAAATGAATGGGAACAAAGGTCAGCCTAATCGGTTTGTATGATACATATAATACATACGCACACACACAAGGTGTGTTGTCTGCTCTCTGCTGCAAGTCAGACAGGGTTCCTATTTAATTTTCACCGCACAAAATATCGTACGGGAGCCGCCGATATTAATCTTCACCACACAAAATATCGTACAGCCGAGCCGCCAATACGATATTTTTGTGCCCATTTATGAATGGCAGTTTCCTGATTCTTAACTGGCGTTCAAATACGTTCGTTGGGTATTAAAAATAATTATTATGATACCGGTTTGCAAATTTTAATTAGTTTCATACAAATAATATTATTCAAGCGATTAGAATTAAATCATGTTAAACCAAATTATACGATACTTAATGTGTACGTATTACTGATGTTTTTTCATTTCTTTTTTTTAACCGAAATTCGAATTCAGTCTTTATCAGTAAAATGCGTACCATGAGATGTGCGTACTCATTTATTACTTCGGCTCGCATTAGAATGCCGAAGTATTGAAATTATGCGATGATTTTTTGTGTGTGTCAGTTTTCCTGTATACACGATATACGCATGCACAGACGTCGTAGAAAAGGTCTGGTGGTACCAAAATCTTCATAATTTTATTGCAGAGTTCAAAAGCTTTTGAGCTTTCTAGCGTAAGTCGTAGCGCGTCGGGGTCACGTTTTTGGGTCACAATTATGAATATACAGTGTGGGGGTATCGTTTTATATGTTTTTGGGTACGAAAAAAATGATTTTTAAAATTAAAAAATCGTAGCGCGTCGGATTCACGTTATTGGGTCAAAATTTTGAAAATATTGGTTCAAAACTATGAAAATACAGTGTGGGGTATCGTTTTATATGTTATTTAGTACGGGAAAACCGATTTTGACAGTTTAAAAGTGGTAGCGCATCGGGATTACAAATTTTTTAACTAAATGTAACAAATAAAAAGTAATTTTTACTTTAATTATCTATCAATTCATGTGATCTGTCCGGACGATTTTCAGTAGTGACTGTGGTAGGTAATTGAATTGGAACTTATTAAACATAACATTTAACTTTGATTTTACCACTTAAGTATTTGGCCTACTTTTAAACATAATAAAATAGCAATAATCAAGTTTTATTTTTTTGTTTTAAACCTTTTGGGAACATCTGAATATATTTCACCGTAGTTAATTAAGTAAAAATAATGCTATTATTATTTTTTTGAAGATTTATATTGGAATTTATAATGAATAATAATAATAATTATTTAAACATAATGTCAATAAATATGTTGAAATATATAAACTGTGTAATGTCCGGTGCATCTGTAGCGAATAGCGATCAATTTTGGGTAAATTTTTAGTGAAATAAAGTGCGATCTGGGGAAATTTCGTGTGCTAAAACCCCTGTGATTTCCACAAAGGTACTTGCTAAACCCAGTTTTTTTATAATAATAGAAATAACATTATTACTGATCAAGTGATCTTAACTTTATCATTATGGAAAAGTTTGTATTAATGGTGTTTATTATCACTTACCTTTATAATAAATCCAAGTAACCTAATGAATATCTGGCTGCCGACTGAGTCAAATTACAAAAACGATGGTCACACCGCAGCTCATTGGTTCCTGTGAGTTTGACAACTAGGTCAATCCGTATCAAATCGCCCAATAAAAATAAATTTTGAACCTGCAAGTCTCAGAATTACATGTTTTTGTATATTAGTTATATAGTACATTACAAATCAATTTTTTCTCACGGTTTTTAGTGAGTAGTTTTTTCAATATTAATTTTTTAAAGTTATGGAAATAAGCAGAGTCCCTCTATTCCGAACCCCGCTATTCCGAACATACATAGAGCCTTGATGAAAACACCTGAAACTAAATTGGATGAAAGCTAGTTACTTACGTACATGTCGGCTTCATTTATACAATTCTGTAGAATCATTTTTAATCACTGCTAAACAAAAAATAACTAATTTACATACACTTAAGTGTACACCATCCGTTTTTCCCTTCCTTTGCGTAGCGTTTTGGCCTGTTGGAATTTTCCGGTTCTGTTTCCATCCGTTTTGCGGGAAGGAAACTACCGATACAAGCTTCAGAAAGAAGGAAGGAATAGATACAATAGTGTCAATACAACCTGATGAAAAGTGTTGTTCGATGTAACGTAAGGCGAGGTCAAGAGCATTTTCCGCATCTGCTGCCTGCCACGTCAAGAACATATGTCTTAAGAAGTCAATACGTTGATATTATTCATAAAATCCGCCTATTCCGAATTCCCGCTAAACCGAACAGTGTTCGGTCCGAATTAGTTCAGAATAGCGGGTCTCTACTGTAGCAGAATTTTACATTGTTTTGGAGAGCAAAAATGCAGGTGTGTCGAAAGTAATGTAATCTGTACGGTATTTTGTATTCGTTACTTAGTAGAAACTCAAAGTAATCACTACTAACAGCTTGAAGTAACGGTTACGGCTATGTACTTAGGCTTATCGGCTACTTTCTTTCTTATTACATTTTGTTTTTGCAGTGTTCGCTTTTCGAATATTTTGAATCCACAATGTGAGTCGAGTACTGTTAGCGCTTGCACAGTAGCCCAATAGCGGTGGAATCGGAATGAAATGTGATGTAACAACTAATGTAATGATTTAGGCAGTAATAATAAAGAAAAGAACGAAGTTCAGTAGAATTTAAATTTAACCTTTATTGTAATATCTGTTAGTATTATTCATTGTTCATTTATATGTAAAAAATTAGGCCTAATTGTTGCTGAGTAGAATTTAAATTTATCCTGTATTTTAGTATTGTTTTATAATCGTAGAAATTACGGATTTGTTTAGTAGGGTCTATTATTAATAAAAGTTGTGTTGCTTTTTTAAGAACATTATTATTTTTTTTTTAAATTATCACAAAAATGTGTCCTTATAGCATCCAGTAACATTGGAAATAACTTAAACTTGTTTTATGATTTCTATGAATGATTACTTATTAAGTCTTAGAAATTTATTTAAAAAATATATCAGAGATGGTTTTCATAAGAATTTTAAAGTTTGTAGCCGAACACAAGTAATTTTTTTAATATAAATTTTTTTTAATTGCGAAATTAGCAGAATTTTACAATAATTTGGATCACAAAATTGCTTGTAGATTTACAATTGATGGTGTTAGAGGGATTTTTACTAGCTCATTTTAGCTTATTGTAATATGGACTTTCATTTGATTATGTAACATAACCTGAAAGCAAATCAAAATTCTGACTTGTTTTTCAAAATTTTGAAAATCTCTAAAACGTCGTCTTAGATTTTTTTTTAAATTCGATGTTATTTCGACATACATTGGTTAGATTCATGCTAAATATCAAGGTTGAGAAAAGATGGGATCAAGAGTAATTAAAATCTGAGGTGCTATAATTCACCATGTATAGTTGTAACAAAAGAAAAAGTAACATTGGTTGTAAATCTACAAGCTTTTTGTGATCCTAAACATTGTTAAATTTTGCTATTTCCGCAATTTCCAAAAGTTGATATTAAAAAAACCATGAAAAAAGTATATTTGTAATGGATTTAGTTAGTACAACTAATACAGAAAAATCTTGTAAATCTGAGACATGCATGTTCAAAGTGTATTTTTCATTGTGGGATTTGATACGGAATGACCCCACTTCTTTTATTGGTTTATAAAGTTTCATTTCAGTTTAAACTCCACATGTTTGAATTAAACAAATAAAAGAGCACTGTGGCGACAAAGTCACACTGATTTAAATAAAAACCCCGAACCATAGGTAATCTTCCTCATAGGGTTTAAGTAGTGTTAAAACCCTCTGAGGAAGATGACGACCATGTCATCGAAATGTACATAAGGGTAACGTATTAAACATAACTTACAATTTAGTTGTTTAGTTATTGTTTTTATTCTTTGTTTTGTGGTTCGGGGTTTTTATTTAAATCAGTGTGTCATGTTTGAATATTGAAACTAATTATGATTGTTCCTGTGTTTGTTATAGTATTCTGGATGGGCACCTAACAACAGGGACAACTATTACCCTATTACAGTCGTATTTAAACAACAGACTCGGAAAGAGCACATTGTTGAATTTCAGAAAGATCAAGTAAAAGTGTAAGTATTTTTATAGGCATTTCTTTGTTAATTTAGCTGTGTTAAACTACAGTAAAGACCACGAAAGATTACCGTTGAGGGACGGGCCTGTGTACACCGAGGCCTGGGATACGTCAATCGCCGTTGTGCGACTGAAAAATAGAGAAGAACTCTGAATTTTTTATAGCAAATTAAAATATTGAAAGCTTTCGTGTTCTTTGGATACTGTTCTGCAACTATGTTTAACAACAAAAATCATCAAGCAAATATAACAATGAATGAAAACAGAATTAAACTATGTAAATACTTACGGTAACAATGAATCATACATCTAATGAACATTACAATATGCCACAGTTGCACAGATTATAACCATTATAATTTATTTTGTAATTTTCATTGTAGGTTAATTAAACAGTTGGAAAAATTTGACATATATTTCAAAGAATTTTTAAAACTTTAGTTACATTAGTACTAACTTGATGGCAACAATGAATAAGTTATTCATGTACGTTTGGTGTAAATATGTATACCGGGAGTTCAGAAAGTTTGGAACGGTTTAATATTTCGTATGTAAGGAAAATTTTAAGGTAGAAGTGATTGAGGAACCTACTCTATGTAAATATACTATTTTAAGATTTCAAAAAATTTATCCGCCATCTTGGATCTGCCATATTGAATGTAACTTTGTTTTTTTAAATAAGAAGGTGGTCATGTGATACAACATTTCGATGTAGAATTTCGAGAGAAAACTAATGGTGAAAATTGCACATCCATATCTTTAACCGATTAAAAATGGCGGCCAACAAAAAACTATGAAATCATATTTTCCGATTTTGCCATACTATTATTTTTTTTTTATATTTATTATTATTCTTTTTGGATTCAGCATTAAATAAGCTTTCAAACGATATGCCACACAACGATATTTGGTTGAACCACTCGAAATCAATTTTGTAAAAATCAAAATGGCTATAACTCAAAAATTTTAAATACTCCCAAATATCGTTGTGTGACTTATCGTTTGGAAGCTTATTTAATTCTAAATTCAAAAAGAATAATAATTAATATAAAAAAAAAATAGTGCAGCAAAATTGGAAAACGTGATTTTGTTCTTTTTTGGCCGCCATTTTTTATCGGTTAAAGATATGGATGTGCAAATTTCACTGTTGGTTTTCTTTTGAAATTATACATCGAAATGATGTATCACATGACCACCTTCACATTTAAAAAAACAAAGTTACATTCAAAATGGCGGATAAATTTTTTGAAATCTTAATAAAATAGTATTTTTACATAGAGTAGGTTCCCCAATCACATCTACCTTCAAATTTTCCTAATACGTAATAATAAACCGTTTCCAGAGTTTCCTAACACCCGGTATATTGTGTATTCCACATTATGTAGATTTAATAAACTGCATTTAGCTGTGAAGTTAAATTAAATTATTTTCCTCTTAAATGACTCAACCTCAGTAAAAATATCCTCAGGAGTTTTTGTAACTGAAGGTAACAGAAATTAATACAGTAGTTCATTTTGTTTGTCAACATATTTTAAAGATTTACAGGAATTTCAATGGACGAATTATTATGTATTTTGCAAATTTGATACTAAAACCACATTTTTACTTTTATAATTAAATTGAATTATTTAATAATAGGGTATCATTTTATTGTATATGGTTGTACGACAAATGAATCAAGGAACGCGATGGTTTGCTTGTAGTAATTTAAATTTTGTAATCATTACTCTTGTGAAGATATCAGGTTCTCAAATTCAGGAGTCTACAAAACAAATACGATAGTAGGGCACGTATAGCCTCGAGCGGCAAATACCAGGGTCCCTAGGAGTGTTCGAGACTAGCAGATCACCAGTGCTATACATTATGTTGATCCTATTGGCCGCCACACAAAGGTAATCTTTCGTGGTCTTTAATATAGTAACAATACAGTTGATTGGTGACTTCAGATGATGTTTGACATGGTTAGCTCTTTGTAATGGTTACTTGTGGTGACAACAGCTTTGAGCAGCTTGAATGGGCGTTCTCTGATTCAGTGTCAGGAATAAAGTCGTTTAAAACCTTTAATTTATTTAAAAGTAAATTCTCAAAACGGTATGACTAAGTTTATAAATGCCAGTCGTTTTTTATTTTTATTCAAAGTTAAAAAGCCTTTAATAATTTAAGCTCAGTTAAATAGAGATCGGATTTTTAAACTTTTACAGAATACTTTTTCAAATGTAAGTATACTACAGGTATCGGTGTACTTTATTATTTAACTATAGTTGGCCATCAAGATATATTAAGTATTTAAGAACCCTTTGAGTGCCAAGAAACTTTTATCATAGTCACAAATTTTGCCACATGTATTTTGGGCTAGGGTTGTGCTAGAAATGCCAAGGTCTAAACACTGTAAATGTAACGTTTTAGTAAAAAACTCATAACTTCTCTTCTATATAAGATATTTTTATGAATGAGGTCTGAAAATGTTGCTAATAAAATTGTCTATGTTTATACTAATAATATAATATGGGGGGGAAAAAATTGTCACTGTAAAAATTATTTTTCTTGAAAATTTAAAAAAAATTATTTTTATTTTATAAGTTTAAACATTTTTAGCCAAAACCCTAGAAACATTTTTACTGTGGGAAACCTATTATTTCCAATCCCTATAATGTTTTGTATGTATAAAAAAAAATCATATCATTTCATAGGAAGTGTAAAAAAATAAAAATATTTTTCAAAGAAACTAAAAATTGTAAATTACATGACATTTAACTTAGGCTATAACTTACAAAAAAGTTGACACCACAGGATCTGTATTTCAAACGTTTAACTCAGTTTTTAATTTATAAAAATACATTATTTAACTAAACACTATAAAATGCACCATACAAGTTTATATACACACAACATTTTTGTTTTTACTAAAATAATCGATTGGTATAGCTGTAACCGGAGGACAGTGTTTGGGGCCTGGTGTTTCTATAAAAGTAAAATCATGAATACAATTTTCACAGTCTAATTCATTTAAACTTTTCCATATTTCATTATCAATTTGTTCACCACATTCACTATCTGTATCTGAAGAGCTATCACTAAGAACATTTTGATTTATAGGCCTAGGTGAGGGGTTAGGCCTAGTTGAAGTAGATGGTAGGTTATGCAATGAGGTTATGTAAGCAGGGTCTAGGTCTCGCTGTGTAAAAAAAGGCCTATTACGATTGATGGATTCATTTTCTGGATGATAAGATGGATCACTATCACTATCTTCACTAAATAAATTTGATAATTCGGAAGCAAGTGAAACATTATCGTCAGATAGATAAACTTCAAGCTGTCTGTCAATTTCACTTGAACCAATGTCTTCTCTATTCATTTTCACAAAGATTTTATATTGTTATATACACTTAAAACTATAACACTCTACACAGTTTGTCAATAAAAACACTAGAAACAATTATTTAAGACAGTAATTAACTAAAAAAACACAATAACGTAACTCACATTGGACAATAACAACTTGCAAGACTAGTAAACAACTTCGCAGTAGGCCACCTGATTCCGTCTTTTCTTGTAGTTTACAAACTCTAAATTAAATGTCATAACATATAATCTCACAATGTCTAAACACTTGAAATCTGTTATAGACTTATTGGATATACTATCTAGTATGCATTAACATTAATATAATGCCTATTGAAGGTATATAATGTGTTTTATAATGAGAAAACCACGCCGACGATATATCGTCGGCTGGCATTTCTCGCATAGTATTCAAACGACGATATATCGTCGGCATGGCACTTCTCGCACATTTTCAACCAACGATATATCGTCGGCATGGCACTCAAAGGGTTTTAAGAAAATGTTTTTAAAACCCTTTATAAATGTAATTTTTGTAATTGTTAAATTGGTATAGAATATGAATATCTTTACAATTTGTGAATTTGTTTCTGTAGAACGGTAGATTGCTACATCGTAATTACATTAGAGTCCCGCTATTCCGATCAAACATAGAACCTAAGCTAGATGAAAATGCCTGAAACCAAATTGGAATGAAAGCTGGTTACTTACAGTACTTGTCGGCTACATTTATACAATTGTGTGGAATCATTTTGAATCACTACTAAACACAAAAAATAACTAATTTAGACACACTTAAGTGTAAGTTTACACCATCCGTTTTTTTTTTTCTCTTCGGTTTCTTTGGTAAGCGGACATTTACAACACATTAATCCCAATGGGCCGGTTTTAATTGTCCGGTTTTGTTTCCTTCACGTTTTCCATCCGTTATGCGGGAAGGAAGCTACCGTAACAAGAGTCAGGTGAAACGGATACCGGGTACTTTAGAAAGAAGGAAGGATAAGATACAAGAGCTAGGCACTAGTCCGTTTTCATTATCGAGAAGGAATTTCATTTTTTCCTCGATCTTTTTTCAAGACGATGCGGTACTAACGGACAGACTGCGGTATGACAAAACGGACAGTTCGAACAACCTATCCCTTCCCTTCTGTTTTTAGAAGAAAATGGAATCGTAACGTAACAGAAGGAAAAACGAATGTTGTAAACCTACACTAAGAAGTAAAGGCAGTGATTTTTTTCTTACAAAGATCACTGAATCGACTTGAGGATGCAATGTTCCGCCATCGCCGCATGAACATAACATCATTTGGTGTTGATGAAGCGTGTTGTTCGGCGTAGCAAATATTCTTGCTAAACCAAACCGTGTTCGCTCCCAATTAGTTCGGAATAGCCGGGACTCTACTAAACTGTAGTTGTTATAAATTAATAAACAAAACATTTGAATCATTGCTATTTACCAGGTGTTAAGAATACCCAATAAAACAAACTATCTGGTGCTCTTGGTTAAAGGAACTGTTGCCTTCATCAGTTTTAAGCAATGACAAATCCATTTGTGATAGTTAATGGTAAAGTCGCTGAAATCATTTCAGTTGCAAAGGTTCTTCCAGTGATAGAATAATATTAGTGTCAAAGTCATTAGAATAAAAGTTTGTACATCTATTCGTTAGGAGACTTGTTGAGAGTAAGATATATTTTTATATCTAAAGGATATTATCAATTTTAGATACGGTGAAATTTATTTCAATATTTTTATTCATATCCTTTATGCGAATACTTCCTGAGTCTCTTTTTAAACCCAACAAATTATAAAACAATCAGGAAACAACAACACCTCGTTCGTTCAGAAAATATTTGATTTTTTGCCTTCTATTGGATGACTAGCCAGACGTTTACTAACTAGACAAAAACTAAATCATTAGTTCCTGAGAAACGAAGTGATGTCGGCATTCACAAAACATTAAATAATCTGAGTGGTTTTTCTGATTGTATTTTGTATATTTTAATGTTGACGATTGGGTTAAAATAAGGTAACCTTTTTATTAGGGTTGATTTTGTTTTGTGGTTGACATTTGTTTGGTAACAAGGATGTATAGTCTGTATACAGTAACTTGGCGTCTGTACCCTTGGCTACCTGCTGCGCAGGCCTTTCCCGTCCCCTCTCACTCCCTTTCTCACACATCTGTTTCAATAATTAGTCACCTACTGGGTTAACCACTACACTATTCTACTTTTTTTCTGTAACTCACAATTTCAAATTTTTGTAAGGATATTTATAAAGTTCGGAAAAAAATAAGAAAAATGATACCAAACACGACGTTATTATTTTGTAAAATCCATTTATGTTACCACATGTTTATTCATTACTTCAGTCTTATTTAACTTTGTTAGGAAATTAAATACAAACAACAGAATTGTTTAGCATGTATTTATTTATTTCATACAATTTTCTAACTTGAAATATTTTAGTGTCACATAATAGTTGTTTTCAATCAGCGGGAAGAGGTTTCCACTAGCTGCCGTCATGCACCGTTACTCTACGAATAAAAAGTTGTACTGTAATACCATTGTATTTGGATAACCTAATAGAACTCCGATCCAATGCAATATTTTGTTCCACTGGAAATTCGACTTTTTTGGCGCTATCTATTGGGGAAACGAAGGAAGCTGTTTGAAACACCAATGCTACCAATGCTTTGTCCCTAGCGCTACCTCGCGGCGCGATCATGTACTATTTTCGCGACAACCTTTTTTCCGGCACACAGCCCCCGTATGGATGCAAGATCTATT
>JAGFPH010003637.1:131688-144057 GCA_018207615.1 Philaenus spumarius | reverse complement strand
AGCTTCTGCCACACGTGGAAGAATTACCAGAGATGGAAAGATACTCACATTGTACAGAGGTTAATTGTATATTACCTCAACACTTTCAATACGACAGTAAGTGTGCCTTAAAAAGTGCTAAATATTATTACGATTCTCTTCTTAAGTTAAAAGAACAACACGGACTGTAAACACCGAAATTATTGGCAGGGCGAATGGCCAAAACATTATATTTTTATTTATATCCAATGTATTTTGTATTCTAATAGCCGTTATTACTGTAAATACTTTAAAATATTAGTGTTGTAATTAGAGGGTATTATTAATAATAAACTGTATTTGTGTAACAAAGTTGTTTCAATGAGTCATTCCTATAACCATTTCTTTACCATTTTAATGTGAACAAGAAAAAAAAGTGACACGGTTTTGTACATGTCTAGGGGTCAGTGACCGCCTTGACTCCTGGGTTAACAATGGTGTTAGAGGCTATTGCACCACAATGTGTATTGAAAACTGGCAATTAATAGCAGCCATGGTAAATATGTAGAAAAAAACAGAATTTAAATGTAATTTATTTCTTACAAGGTTTTGACGGCAGCGCATTCTGGTAGAGAGTTTTAGATATATTAACCCGTCCGACGGTAGCGCTTTCTGGTAGAGAATCGGCGAATTCATTAGACAGTACAACGGATACAATTCTGCCGACTCGGCATTGTTACACATGCTAACATAAATTTTTGCTGATTCGTTTGAAATGTGTAAGTCTACATCTAAAGTTTGGTTATGTAATTACGTATATCATACACAAGGGTGTGGCAGAGCCTAAGGTTAGGTAAGCCAAATTTTTAGTTCGGCTAAGTGTTGTTCGGTTGGATTCGGGAGAGCCTTACGTTCGGGCAAGTAATTATAATAAATAATTGAATTTGTAACATAATCTCAAAGTACAATCTATGCGGGGTTTGTACAGTATAAACAGTCACGAGTACAGCGAAGCCTAAGTTTTTAGTTCAAAAAAGATCGGATAGGTCTGGGCCACAAAATTTTTAAAAGATTTACATTACATTTGCTAACTATTGGAATGTCTAGTCAGCATCTAGCTGGCTAGAAATGTTAGTCAGATAGTAAGTCCAGAATGCTGGTTCAACAAATTTCGGGGAAAAGCGTTAAGTATAATCGTGCTAGTAAATGATTTAGAAAATAAAATTATTATGGAAAGTTTTGATGGAAATCAAGGGTGCGGCATAGTCTAAGGTCGTAGAAGTGTTAAAGTATCGAGTAAAAATAAACACGTTATAAAACATGTTATTAATAACCAATCGATTAAACGGTATACAACATAGAGTAATTATTGATAATTTTAATGTAAAAGCTAAAGCCGTGATTGTTTTACTAAGCTACCGTGTCTACCGACAAACATATGGAGACTTTATATTGAAACAAATTTTAGATAGAGAAAGTTTTAACGTTAAGTAATACAGGCGGATTCGGTTAAGTTTGGTTTTGTAATTACGTATATCATACACAAGGGTGCGGCAAAGCCTAAGATTAGGTTAGCTAAAGTTTTATTTCGGTTAGTTACGGTTTGTAAGAGTTGCGGCAGAGCCTTATGTTCGAAAAAGACCGTTAGAAACAGTTATATCATACGCATGGGATGTGGCAGAGCCTTACGTTCGGAAAAGATCGGTTAGTTGAGCGAATTTTATATTAATAACCATTGCGGAGAAATTCCGTTGCGGAGAAATAGCTCTAATCACGACGGTGCTGAATAGCTGCCTGCGTGTACGAAATATATTTTAGAATTCGTTTGCACTTAAGCCTCCGTTAAAAACATTAACATTTCCGTTTTTTCGAAATTTTGTTGCAAAATTTGGGGGAGGGGTGACCCCCGGGGTTGAGTTAGACCGAATACTACTTGTATGACTTTTTAGAAACATTACGTTACATTTTGGTCGGTTATGTAGTTACGTATATCATACGCATGGGTTACGACCGAGCCTAATGTTAGACTAAATTTTAATTTTTACTAAGTTCGGATTGGACTCGGGCTGAGCCTTACATTTGGGTTAGCTTGGTTTTCCGTACAATATAACACATTTTATAAAAATAATTCGGGGGTACAGTGAAGCCTAAGTTCGGTCAAGTCCGGCGTTTTGGTTCGGGTAAGACTGTTATAAACAGTGTATATCATACGCAAGGGTGCGGGAGCGCCTATGGTTAGCCTAAGTGCGTTTTGCAAGGATGAGGGAGAGCCTAATTTTGGCCAAAGTTTTATTTCGGCAAAGTGCCCTTCGATTGAACTCGGACAGAACCTTACGCTCGGCTTAGCTCGGTTTTCCATAAGTTATAACACATTCATAAAAATAATTCGGGGGTACAGCGAAGCCTAAGCTCGGTCAAATCCGGCGTTTTGGTTCGTGGTAAGACCGGTAGAAATAGTGTAAATCATACGCACGGGGTGCGGGGGCGCCTATGGTCAGCCTAAGCTTTATTTCGCCCAGTACGACTTTCGGCGGTTGCGGGAGAGCCTTATGTTCGGAAAATACCGGTTTGCTAGTCTTTATTTTGACTAAGTCCGATTCGGATTTACTCGGGTTAGCTCGGTAATGTTCGGGGTTATATAATGCAATTTATACTATATTACAAGGGTACTATAACATTTATAGAAAATAATTTCTTCTAAGTGACCTTCGGTCGGGTTCGGGAACGATCGGTAATGTTCGGGTTGTTATAATACAATTTATACTATATCCCGACGACACTATAACACCTTGTATCTGACACAAGGTTGCTGACGGATGATAAACTTATATACCTCAAAAGACAGTACATTCTCAACAGAGTCGGCGTAGCCTAACCGCTAACGCTGCGGACTCGGGTCATGGTGATACCCGGTTCGACTCTCGGCGACACCCAAACTTTTTTCAAAGCAAAAAATTAAATTAAATTAAATATTAATTATTACAAAACAATATGTCTGCCAAAAAAAAAGATGGCGGCTCAAAATTACCCAAAATCTTTAAAAATCAAAAATCATCAAAAATCTTCAAAAATCCAAAAATTTCAAAAAAATGTTAGGATAGGTTAGGACCCCCCAAAAAAAAAAAACCCAAAATCCAAAAATGTTAGGTTAGGTTAGGACCCCCCCAAAAAAAACAACCCAAAATCCAAAAATGTTAGGTTAGGTTAGGAACCCCCCTAAAAAAAAAAAACCCAAAATCCATGATTCCCAAAAATTGGCTTAGGTTAGGACCCCAAAAAAGTGGGCGTAGCTTGGGTTAGGAACCAAAAAGACCCAAAAAAAAACACTCAAAAAAAAGGGGGCGTGGCCCAAGGTCAATGACCTTCCCCCACTCCATTTTACGCCAGACTGCCCCAGACTCTACTCAAGTGGTTTCCTAAACTAACCTTACAGTACAAATCACACTGTTCATTCCTTTTGAAAATCTTAAAAATGATGTGACCACTTTTGTGTTTCTTACTCTTAAAAAGCGAATTATTTCCGTCGGGTGTTTAGAAAAGTAAAGACAATCAATTAAAACTTTCAGTAAAGCTAGGAAAATAAAATGTTCTTTTTATATCTAAGGAAGTGCTTTGGAACCCACTTCACAGCTATTTTATGTTGTTACTGAAACATACTGAACTTTGTAACATCTTAACAATTCACTTACAGATAATAAAGTAATTATTTCTATAACTACCTTCAAATTATACTTTTAAAAAATATTTATTGTGATAAAATTTTCGTACATCAACACAAAACATGATGTTTTATTTAAACCAACTGTATTAAGGTAACACTATGAATAAACCAGAATAGAGTTTCATATTACACACATATAGAATTGAGCTTAAAAAATATAAGTTTAGAAAATAGCAATATTATCTTCAACTCACCATTAACATCAACACAAATATGTTGAAAAATGTAGGCACATTATATACATATATATCAAAATAATTATTGTATACAATAAATTAAAATTAAATATTTATACACATTCAAAACGATATTTTGAGTAATTTAGAATTCTTGTTCCAAGCTATTCATAAAATAACATATCTCATATTAAAACGAAATTATACATAAGTTCTCAAAAAAAAAATACAAACAAAGCAAGCGACTGAAAACATTGAAGTTTTAACAAATAATATTCCTTATTTTAAATATCATGTTCAACAACAATTACTTACAAATGTAGTTACGTTTATTTCACATACGCAGAATGTTACCCCAGGAGAACTGTTTTTATTATTCTCTAACTATTTATGTGTAATTGTTGTCAAGGATCCTTAGTAAAGTGAATACAACCAAAGTTATACATTTCAGTAAAGAGTTCAGTTTGAGGAAATAAGTCCCAAAGACGGGTATTTATTTTCATAGTTCTGTTAAAAAACATGATGCGACATATACACTACTAACTTATACTAGTAATGGAACTAAAGATCCGCATAAAGTCAACACAACACAAAGTCAATATAAATTTTTTTAAATAATACAAACATATTTAAATAATTATACAACTAGTATTATAAATCAAAAGAATAAATTTCCTAATGAATAATAAAGTAGTATGTACACAACATTTGGTCGAGACAGATCGCATTTTGTTTTATAGGACCAAAAAATTAAATATTCGGTAGTAAGCAACCTATCTAGTCGGCTGTACCTTAAGCCGCGTACACACTAGGGTACGAGCAGCGGACGAACGGCTCGCCAGTGGTTCGCGAGCATCGTGTGGACGGTGTCTCGAATGTTTACGAAAGGCTCGAGAACCGATCGCGAGCAGCTCTTTCGTTGATCAGACGGATCCAGAAAAATTCGGTACGAAGGACGAACAGAAGGGATTCACAGTCGTAGTGTGGATGGCGAGGCGGCAACATCTAGTGCTTGCGAGCGAGGGGTGTGTTGTTTTTGTTGTTTTGTAGGCAGCGTTAAGGCGGAGTGGAGTGATGATAACGCGTTACTTCTCATTGAAGTTCCCAAAGCAGACACTTTGGGATCCAAAAAATGCTCAGCATTAAAAAAAACCCCCTGAGGGAAGATGCTTGGAGAGAAGTGGCAAACGAGGAAGGCCTTGAAAAACTGCCGAAGCTACAAGAACAAAATTACCATTTTCCTGGCGTCATTTCGGAGAGAGAAGAATAAAGTAAAAAAAATGCAAAATCAAAATACAGGGAAAGGTAAGAACAATTACTATGTTAATACTCTTTCTTCTTTGTTTGTTAATACTTGTCCCAAGGGAAAATCTTTTTACGAATTTAATATATTATATTGTTTGTGATTTCAATGTTTACGCGGTCAAACATCAATGGTAAAGAAGTCGAAGTTAAACAAAATTTCATGTTTTTTTAAATACATAAATATTTTATTAAAATTATGCAAAACATCCCGAGTCGGGGACCATGTAACTAGTCCTATCCCGTCAGCTTGGAAGCGAGTCAACGTTTGATTTACTTCCGTCCTACACCCTCAACCATATTTATGAAAAGTTACCTCGTCCATCCACACTATCCACTCGGCTAAGGCTTGCCTTAAGAAAATCTGACAACAAAACCACACTTTAGTTACTTGCTACCGTATTTATAAACTTTGAGTGCTTCTCCTGTAAAGTTAACAATTTCTGACTTAAGCCTTTTTGTTCTAGCTTCAAAGAATTAATATGGGACTTGTATTCATACTTATGTCTCAGATACTTTTGTATTCTTCAAATAAAATCAATTACAACTATTAAAAAAAACTACTACTTATTTATTCATTAATTTTCAAGCAATAATAATCATCGCTGAGATCACTAATTTAAATATAACACATCTTAACCTGAATAAATTCTCTGAAGTTGTCCTTTAATGTACTTAATCTTTTTTAAACAAAATAAATCACAGTCACTTAGTTTAATTTAAATTTTTTAATGATTTAAAGTGCTTAATCTTCTTCAGTCTTTGAACTAAGCCACGAGACGCGATTGTCATTATTTTAAAAGCTTTTGTATTGACATAATTAAACTAGACTGCCCTTGAGCTTGCCAGAATGGTTCAGATGTCTTTAGCCATTAGAATGACCGGATCACAATACGTATACTGGTTATAAATGTACATAGCACATTCAGGAATAATGTTGGAACATTTTAAATGGTGCTCAAATAGTTATTAATGTATTTATTACAACAAGGAATCTAACTCAGATGTTATATTTATTAACGTATTAGTTATTAAAAATGAAAAAGGATTAGGCTAAAAAATCTTTTACAACACGATTATGCAACTGAAGGTAATAACTGAAAATTGAGGAAATTAGTAATAATCCTCTTGGTTTATTGCTAACTAATTTGCTAACTGATTCAATTCAAACTAATTTGTTTAATTGGTTCACCAGCAAGACAAATAATAAATTAATTGTATTATAAATGTTTTTTTTGTATTGAACTTCTCCTCATTTTAGTATTATGAGTTGAAATGATGGGGTAGTAAAGAATCAAAAATTTTATATTTACCTAGATTTCTGACAGTGTTGTACATTTATTTGAAGCTTCTAATTTTGGCTTTTCTTGAGTCTCTTTGCAAATCAGGCTTTTATTGCACCTGATCCTAAATTATAGAAATATTTTTAACTGTATTATTATTTTTCCTCCGTAATCGCTCAGTAGTTTTCTAAACGACTTCAATAAAGTATTTTTTTTAAAATTTATAGTTTGTGTAAACATAAACTTTGATTATATTCTTCTTAATAGGTTTTATTACTAGTAAAATTATTGATACACCACTGTTCAGAAAACTTGAAATATTTTATATTTAACATATATTTCAGCATTTTATTATTATTTTTTTTTTAATATTGCTGTTTTTAAAATCCATTCTTAAATTTGAGAAATATGTATTGATAATAACAAATGTGTAACTTAAATACATAGTTGTAGTTTGATGAAATAAACACTTAACATATATAGAATAGAATTATGTATGTCGTTTCATTGAGTTGAAGAAAAATTAGTAACAGTATTTTAAATGTTACATTTGTATTTAATAATTTCTTAGTCAGTGGTATAACTACTTTTATAGTAAGAATGCATTTCTCTAATTCTTTTGTTATTACATTTAAGGACACATGTCAGTATGCACATAATGCACACAGTGGTTTAGGTTAGAGGTTTAAATCGCCAACTAAGCGTTATTTTAATATCTTCTACATGAAATACTTCTCAGCTTGTGCTATTAAGATTAT
Organism: Philaenus spumarius; assembly: GCA_018207615.1. NCBI lineage: Eukaryota > Metazoa > Arthropoda > Insecta > Hemiptera > Aphrophoridae > Philaenus > Philaenus spumarius. The sequence continues at coordinate 136,859 of JAGFPH010003637.1, read as the reverse complement.
AGTAACTGAGGCCTAAATTTCATATAATTGTTTGTTGTTTAAAACTGTTTTTATATTTGAAAATGTTTACTCTAAAGAAAAATGGAATAGGACAGAATAAGACCATTTTCGATTTTTTAATCACATATATAATTCTAGAACTTATGACGGATTGTCAGTTTGCAGTTATTTTTGTTATAATATTAAAGATAGTAAATTCGAGTTACTTAAACGAAACTAATTTCACTTTTTTACATTTATTTTGAAACACTTTTAGTAATTTGTTTATTTTGTATAGTTGTCGTGACTATTATAAAGTGATTCAAATAGAGAAAAATTCACTTATCGAATATTTACTCAAAAGTAAAACAGTTACATTACATAAAATAAATTATTTTCAAAGGTAGTAAATTCAAACATTGTCCAAATATGTATCTAATATTAATAATTATGAAAGCAAATAAATAAATATTTACTAAAACTGTAACATACAAAAAGTCACTTTTTTTTATTTTCAAAATTGAACGTTTCAAATGGAAATAAGTTTCTCTAACGTATCGTTTCATCTATTTATTCAAACGTTCAAACAAATTTTGATTTTAAAAATGTCTGCATTTTATTGAATTGGATTATTTTTATAAACATATTTACTTAAAATGCATATTGACAATATTTCATTTTAATACTGTGGATAAAGTGCAGGATGCTATTGTTTTGAAAGATAAACAAAATCCAAATCACAATATCCTTTAATAGTTTTCAATAATTGTGTTGTCTCTCCCTTATCTAGGAAAATTAATTATAACAGTGTTTACTTTTACGTAATTTGTTTAGACATAATGAATATTTGATTTTCACAAGGTATTCAGAATTTTTGATTTTTGAAAATTTGAGTATTAGCACATTTGTTAAATTTGTAAAAAAGCTATAACAACCACGGGAGACAAGATCATTGTACATCAAGTAATCGCATTTTGGTTCATTTCTTGTAAAAAAAACTACATAACAGTAAAATTTAAAAATAGTCGGTCGTTAAGAGAGAATATTAGTTGAATAGAAACATTTGTTAAAGGGTTTACTTGGCACGACTCAGAATCCTACGGTGTAAAGGAAAGGGTGGAAGTATTTAAATACGGATACCAACACTGGGGTATTATAAAGGGGTTATAAATGCAAATGATCTGATTTAACTTTCCGACCTAACATATGGCTTTAATTGCACATTTGGCTAAATTATTCGCAGGAAAAGGTAATATGCTAATATGGAAAATAGTGGGAATTCAGTTGAAACCGTGTTTATAAACTGTATATAAATAGTATAACTATTAAATGTAGTTGAATTTGATGTAAATTAAGTTATTTTGTGCCGTTTGGAAAGTTAGTGTCATAATTTTATATTCATTCGAAATTATTTCATAATATATACTTTAAAATTGTATTTATATTGGTAACTAATGTTTATCTTTTAAACACAATGTAGTTCTGATTTACATATCACTCACTTTTAATGATCTTGCATGGGCGTGCTCTTCAAATGGTTCTACACACCTTCTATAGTATGTAAATATATGTCTACCGACAACTATATATTTTAAAGTCGTTTATGAAACTCACGTGGTTCATTTGGAATTGCGTTTCGTAAAGTCATAGTTTGTTTTATTTTACTTCATAAATTAAATACTTTGGTTTGCTTTGTCTTTAACTGTTATACAAGTTGATTTATTACGCTCACGTCACTTTCAAATTTTAGATCTTGTACCGAGGTTATTGTCAGATACTAATCCGCGGGAATGTATTCCTAGCGTTTTACTTAACAACTTTAATCTTATATTACTAGCATATATTTATTTTTTATATTTAAATTTAGTGTACTAATTCTATTGTTTTTTGAAATTATTGTTTCCTTCATTAAATGTCTTGAGGTTCTTTACGCATTCTACCGTCGAATTTTTGTTCTATTAGATAACAAAATTAATTATGGATGATCATCTGTCTTTATAAGTCCTTGGATTATGTAAACATGAATGATTCCAATGGTTTGAAAAGTGTTCTTGAGATTACAAAATGGAAGTAATAATGTTAATAAAAATATTTTGATCGTGTGATTAAGTTTTACATTGATTTAGTGCTGTGAATGTTGTTTTTGGTGTACTGTGTTGTAGGTTAGTTTAGGCTATTTACTCTATTATGTTATTTGACATAACGTGTATTTGTTATCTTGATGCAATGTTTGTAAATATGTAGTCAGAGTGTTAGTACTGTTGTGACGTCTTTAGTATTGTATTTTACACCTGACTATGGACGAAGAAATATCCGACACACTTTGTGTTGATGAATAATTGAAGTTAAAAGATGTATTTAAGTAACAACATAGTTATAATAAATGAGCATATCCAGTTGTTCTAGATTTGTCCATTGCAATATTTTTATTATATTTTGAGCACACTAAAATTTGTATGTGATATCATAAAAAAACAAACAAAAAACAAGTCGATCGAAAGGTTAAGTTTTATCATTATTTGTTTGTTACAAAGAATTAACTAAAGGTAAGTTTTATTAGCATATACCAAAGGATTCACTTTTTTCTGTAAGTTTACATCAACTCAAATCACGCAAATATTTTAATATCTTTTTAAATAAAATCAATCCAGCAAAGATTTGATAAAAATTAAATACTCTAAGTGAACTAAAACGCCAACGTTTATCTATTTATATAAAATCCAAATACCATTCATTGACTCACTCATCACGGAATCTCAAAAACCACCGAACGGATTGGAATGAAACTGGGTATGTAGCTTCCTCTAGGGCCCTAGGTGCTCACTAAGAAAGGCTTTAAAACAATTAGAAATTTTAGGGTGGTTTGGGGGGGGTGGGTTAAAGTTACTACAAATCCCCATAATAAATAAATAGTGTAATATGTTTATTGATATTTTTGTTGTTGCAATTAAATACATGTAACTTTGATTTGTCTATCCGTGCAAAGCCGGATCGGGCCAGCTAGTAATTTATATTTACAAAACTATAATAGTTTGTATTTTAACTTTTAAATTTGTTATTATATCTAAAGTAGGCCTACTGTAATAAAAAAAGAGGAATTACAGTTTATACTAGGTCAGAACATTTCAAAGACAGGCTAAACCAATTCTTGAGATCTTTATGTAATTAACAATTAACAAGATACGATGGAATATGAGTCTATTTTAATGTACTATTGGATTTTTAAGGTAATTCCTCACTTAAAATAGGTTGTTTAAATATTTAACAACTTAAACTCTTAAACAGCTTAAAGAAATTTAATAACTGAACTCAAACTTGGCAATAACCAAAAGAGCTACTTAAAAAGTAGGAAAACATTAATGGACCGGGATATATTTTCAATATATTATTTTTTTGCACATGGAATGCTTTGTAATACTTTTGAAGAAAATTACATATTATGAACCTGTTTTCAGTAAACATGTAGATAACACAAACAGTGAATGTATAAAGCTTGTTTATCTGTCAATATAAATACTGGTGTTTACTATATCATAAATAAGTATAAGCGCACAGTCAACGTTGGTTGCATTTTGCTAACATGCGAGAATATGCCGGCAGACATACGAAGTTGCCTTTAAATCAGACCTCTCACAGTAGGTGCTGGTGGCGGAACCAGCAAGCTGGCTTCCCGCGCAAATCAGCCGACGGGTTTGTTGTGAGTATTCCTGCGCTCAGGTTATGCTACCATCGACTAGTGGCAGTGTTGTTTTGTATTAAGTTAGTACCGTATTTACAAGTTTTTCGTACTCTTCTTTATACATTCATAAACATACATACATTCTAATTATTTATTAGTGGTGGAAAATTATTTTTTTGTCAAAACTAAATTATTAATATCTCTAGTATTCCAAAGATGTGCGTCGTGGGATAGGAAGATCAAGGCACTGTTTTTCTAGGCAATGTTCTATTTTTGACAATATGAAATTAAACATTACCAAAGTCATTCTTATGCATTTATGAAAACGGACTCTATCTTTTTTTAATTGCGGAGAGAGATCATGATACTCGCCGTACAATTTTCTCCCTTTATTAATTTCATTAATACTGTAATTTTTAAAACATAACACCTTTGCATATAGGTTTTCCGTAAGAAAAGCATCCTCGCTGCTGCTACTGGAATTTAACATCACTTATAATATCAGGTAGATATTGGCGTTTTAAATATCTCTAAAAATGTATATTAATTTCATAAAAGTTATGTGAAATGCTTGAATGATATTTTGTATAATCATAATCTTCTATTGTAAATATTAGCTTGGGCACCTAACTCAGTAGTCGCGCTCAAATCTAATTTTATCTAAATATGTTTTTCAACATGTCTACATTCTCTAAACTTAACTAATGAAGGCTATGATTATTAGTGTAATAGAGAAAATAAGTTTCAAATAATTGTTAACTAATAAAATGAATCAAAGTTTGGCTGTATTGTTATTAGTATTATTTATTAAACTTAAAATAGAAAAATCTTAAGTGTAGTATACATTGTGAGTCAAAAGTATGGATACACCCTATTAAATTTTAAATGGATAAAGATAGAAAAATGAAACTCAGGACACTTTTCTAGGAAATAAAAGTGAATTTTTTAGTCACTATTACAACTTTGCCCATTTCTACAAAATGGGATTTTTGGGGAAAGTTATCATTTTTAAAATGCGAAGACCCCTTAAACGACACATTATTTTAAAGGTCTTGATTAAAGAAGAAGAACAGTGGAAACTAGAGATTTTTATCTCACCCCCAGTAAAAAATGGCAGCTCATTGAAATTAAGTAAAACTTAATTGAGGCAAAACATGAAAATCCACATTCAGGTGGTAAATAACCCCAATAGACAACCACTTTTCTTACAAACTCAAACCTGTTTTACAGATTACCTGCTGAAGGGTAGGCCTCCTTATCTTATCAGTTTTGAGGAAGTCCAGTATTATTTTCAGTTTCTGGTTAGAATCAACTAAGTTAAGACTTGTTTTTGTGATACTCTACGTTGAAATGGAGAGTTTAAGTAAACAAGAGCGTATTATAATCCTGATGATGACCGGTGACCTAAGGACCGGGTGAGATCTTATGATGAAATAAGGAATTTATTTAATGACACTTACCCTAATCGAAACCCAGTATCTAAATCAGGAGTTCAAAAAACTATCCAACGTTT
>JAGFPH010003637.1:95883-126688 GCA_018207615.1 Philaenus spumarius | reverse complement strand
ACATTCAATTAAATATTCTAAACTTTTATCAAGATTTTATAAAAGGTATTTTTAATTGCATATCTGACATAGATGAATATATTTAACACGAACCTTTTAACTCCTCTGAATAATTTTTCATTAGACATTAGTATTCACTATAAATACTGGATATACTTTAGCTTTTACTTTCATGTCGGTTTTGCTTCAGTTTTGGTTAGGCAGCAACTGAATCTGTATTTTTTAACAAAACGCACTAAATGTGGATTTTTTTAGGAAATAAACTTGTAGTATATATACCATATGTTTACTTGTGCTTCACTTAAAACTGATTATTTACTAAAAGGAGTTGAAAAATTCAATTCTTCCTTGCGTTTTAATACATTTACTTACTTTGGGATAGTGTGCATTTTATTTATGAAGTCTTTTTGGAGACAAAAATGTAGAAAACAGAATGTAGAAACTACAAAGTTATTTAAAATGTGTGTACGGTGAACAAACATCGAAGGATTAAAGTTGTTTAGAAATACTATATCATGTATAAAATAAAAACAAGTCCTGTTCATTTAATCTCAGGGGAGCACATCTGTGTTTGAACGTGTTTATACTCTTGTTTTAGAAATCCCACATCAATTATATTTTGTCCGTGACTAAATCTATATTTTTAGGATTAAATACAAGTAAAGAAAGGAATGTCTCTACCAATTGCATATATTACGTAATGTATGCTATGCATACATTTTGTATATGGTATGTACACATTTTTTTAAAAATAAAGTAACGGTTATAAAGGTACTTTAGCTCTTCCATCTATTTATAAAATATTTGTAGACACAATATTACCGTCCAGATTTGGTTTATATCAAATTTTCTGTTATTCATGCCAGAATTACATTCCAGTTAAAGACGGTAGTAGAATAATATACGGACAGACCCAACATCAATGTAAGTAACTAAACAGTATCTCATATCTTCTAATTGTTAACGAGTAAATTACTGTCAAGAATCTGTAGAAAGTTTTAGAGGACAATAAAACCTTGGAAAGAAAAAGCAGTAAACAAAATTGCATTCAATAAAAAATTTGTAAAATAAAAATTACTTGTTTTACTGATAACGGTGACAGAATCCGTCAAAGTATTTACATGACAAATTTGGTTGGGAAACGACTCATTTTGTTTGTATAGTACTGAGGAAATTACTGTTCCTAAATAATTAGTTTCAGTTTGGTTTTTACACTTGTCTTCTATATCTATACTTTTTACGTATTAGTTTTCTTATCCAACAAACTGAACTTATTACACTAATTTCTGGCTGGAAAAATCAAGGCAACGACGCCAAGTCAATCACGGACTCCATGCAATAAAAACTACCAAGATACAGTAGGCCTATTTAAGAATACAGCAGATGTGAGGATTTATATAACCCAAATTTACTTTTTAAAATACAGTAACATAAATTCAGTATAACTTACTGTACAATTTTAAAAGTTTCAAAAAATTTTAAATTAAGTATAATAATACAATGTTGAACATGTTTGGCGTTTGTAAACTAGGATAAAAATCAATATTTATCTATAAATATTGAAAATATTTACTGCCCATCCCCACTATTCACCCAGATAAAACTATTTAAATAAAAACGGAATATACTTCAAAACTAAATTTTTATAATTGTAATTACAATTAAAATAAAATTTAACCCGTTATAGAGTAATTATCCATCCGAGGTAGTCGTAAATAATACCTTATGATACATTTTTGGAAGAATATTCAAAAATAATAATATTTGTATTAAATTCAACGCCTAATTATTGATATACAGTAAATTAAATTGTAACACTAGTTAATGAATGAAAAAACTAGTGCAGTCTAAAAAGATAAATCACATTGAAACAAGAACTTCCTTGATTAGTTTCTGTTTGTTGGAAAAAGAGCAGGACAACAAAGTCGAAATTTGAACGGAGTTTATCTATGTTTAAAATAATGTACACGTAATGTTTAGCGGAGTTATTTAATTTAACTTTAGGTATAAATTCTATTGAATACAATATTATGTTAATAGCAGTGCCTTCGTTACATTTTAATGAGGAAATGTGTTACAATAACAAGGTTAGAATCAAAGTTTATCATGTTTAAAACATTAACACTGTTTTTACTTAAAAAAATATATTGATGATAAAAGTTTAGATACACATTTAGTTGCTTTGCAAAGAAACATGATTCCTTATTAATTTTCCCTGGTTTTTAGGTTTTTAATTAACTAAACCATTTAATTACTTGTATCACATGAATTTTTAAACTATGCTGACGCGATTAGTTTGGATTTAAATATACAAACGTACCAAAGTTTTTTATAAAATTGTTTCTAAACCAGGAGCTTATAATGCTCAGTAATTTTAAATATCCTATTTAACCATTTTTAAGCACCAGGTTTTGATCTCATTACAGGAGAGATCTTGAAGCAGCTGCCCAGGAAAGGTGTGGTGTTATTGACCTATTTAATAAACGCAGCATTCAGATTAAAACATGTTCCTGGTATTTTGAAGATAGCCGAAGTCATCATGATTCAAAAACTAGGTAAACCACCAAATGAAACCAAATCGTATAGGCCTATTTCATTGCTACCAACAATTTCAAAGGTTTTCGAGAAATTACTGCAAAAAAGGATAAAACCTCTCATAGAATGTAAACATTTAATTCCAAACCATCAATTTGGTTTTAGACAGAGCCACTCAACAATAGACCAAGTCCATCGGATAACAGATATAATTGAAAAAGCATTAGAAGAAAAATTAATTTGTTCTGCCATCTTCCTAGACGTAGCACAAGCCTTCGATAAAGTTTGGCATGAGGGCCTTATCCATAAATTAAACAAAGTACTACCAAAACAATATGTGGATCTGTTAACGTCATACATATCTGGCAGATTATTTAGAGTTAAACGGGAAGATGAATATTCGGAACTAAGATAGATGAATGCTGGTGTACCTCAGGGTAGCGTATTGGGCCCTATATTGTACTTGCTCTATACAAGTGATCTACCAAAAATAGAAAATGTGACTGTAGCTACATTTGCAGATGATACTGCCTTATTGGCAGTTGACAAAAGTTTAGGAGAAGCTACCAACAGAATTCAAAAAGCAAGCGATAGCATCTATCGATGGACTAAGAAGTGGAAAATTAAGATAAATGAGAGGAAATCTGCTCACATCAATTTCACAAATAGAAATATAAAGAATCATTGTTTAGTAAAACTGAATGGAGTTGAAATTCCATGTGAAAATACAGCAAGGTACCTGGGTATGACATTGGATACCAAGTTAAATTGGAATGAACACGTTAAAAAGAAAATAACTGAACTAAAACTCAAATACAGTCAGCTGTATTGGCTTTTGGGACGTAAGTCTAAATTGTCAATACAAAACAAAATATTAATTTATAATCAGATTTTGAAACCTGTCTGGGTTTACGGTATACAACTCTGGGGTTGTGCCAAAAAATACCGCATTAAAAAGATCCAAACTTTTCAAAATAGAGTATTACGGAACATGGTCAACGCTCCATGGTACATTCGAAATATCGATTTACATAGGGATCTTGGAATTCCAGATGTTTTTACTGAAATAAAAAGGCTTGCTGCGAAGCACGAATCTCGTTTGAAACATCATGTAAATGAGGAGGCAGTACAACTTCTTGACAACTGCGATTTAATCAGAAGACTGAAGAGAACAAAACCTTTTGAGTTGGTCTAAGTGTTTAGTTGTTGGTGAACATTGTGTGATATAATAACTTTAGATCACTGGTGGGTGACTTATTGGATATAAAATACAATTTAGAGGCAAATTGATGGTTAGTCTGTAAGACTAGTTTTAATGTATAATTTGAAATGAAATAAACATATCTAAAAAAAAAAAAAAAAAATTAACCATTTTCAATAATATAAATAACTGTCCTTTATGTTTCAATAAAAGGTTTTTGAATTCTGAAAACTATAAGTTATATTATAATCAAAGCTTAACAGAGATAAAATCTTTTTTTCTAAATGTACATATAAAAATAAACACAATTCGCACAAAAAATACGAATAAGTTTATGCGTCAAACGCTGTTAATCAGTTATAATTTAGTTGTAGCTCTTTGTCACTGAAGATGACGACTTTGTCGTTGAAACGTGTTTGACGAATAAACGTATTTTTTGTGAGAATTGTGTTCATTTTTATTTTTACTTTTAGAAATAATATTTCTCACGAGTCATGCTCGATTATATTTACAGATAAAGCCAATCAATTTTGTTTCCTGTAAGTAGAATAATGTGAATTTGTAATATTTCTTAACAAGGTCTTTCATTTATTTAGCTAAATACAATAGACTTCTTTTATTACAGTTATTACTAACTAACCAGTTGTGTTGATCTCATTTTTGCAATCATTTTCTGTCCAATCATATGATCCCTCAAACATGATGCAATTGAAAAATAAACCTAGTACTAAAATGCACAGGCAACGATGTTCTTTTTACGTTTGTGAGACTTTATATGTGCATCAAAGGTGGCAGACAATTTGGTATCTGTCTGATTTCATGAGAGGCTTTGCTGCAAAATTTACTTATTTTAGTCCGGTGTCTTCCATTTAGGTGACTTAATATTTCTTGAACAGACAATACATCCTTCCCGAAAAATTGGCGTCTAAACTCCTTAGTATGATACACAAAGCAAGGAAATGTCGGATGTCTTCCTCTTTATTGATGTTGCACAAGGAATACAGTTTGGACGTAACTTATAGGAATATTTATTACAGTTTACTTATTCCGTCCTGGCTTTTAAAAACCAAATAATTAAATAAAATGTCAGGTCACTTTTTAAATAATTAAAGTTAAACTGTTTATAAAAAATGAACGACTACTGTTATGCAACAATAACTTGTAATTTGATGCAGTTTTAGTAATAATTGTGTCTATAGCTTTCTCTATCCAAAAATTTGGAAACATGTAATTGTTTGGAATCTCATAAAGCTCACATAAAACTAGACACTCTTTATATGAATACACCTTTTAGTACAAGTACCTTATTTAGTCGAAGAATTGGCTATCGAGTCGAAGGTAGCTTCACACATCTCTTAATTTGATTGTATACACAAAAATATGATATATTTTAGTTTCCAGAAATAAAATGTAGTTAGGTTCCATTTTAAGCAATATTCATGAAATGCATTGATAATTTTCTGCAAAGTGCGTTTATTCGATGCCAGAAAAGCAATATCATCTGCGAACGGTAAAAGTTTATTGATGGTACCCGAAATGTTTACTCCGCCCTCCAACTCGTTGTCAATATCGTTCATAAACAAAGTAAATAGTATCGGACTTAAATTATACCCCTGTTTGACACCAGTGCATGTTTCGAATTATCTAGATAGGCCCTTTGCGTTCCACACAGCTGCACGTGTATTTGTATATCATTTTCTTAACATATTCATAAGTTTTGTTGACATACCGTACTCCGTAAGCTTATAAAAACACTGCATGACGGTCCACTTTATAAAATGCAGCAGATAGATCCACACAAAAATCAAACACTTTACTACGTTTCGCACTCAGTTTAAGCTTCACTATACTTGTCAAATTATGTATGTTATCTGTTTTACTGTACGAGTTACAACACCCAACCTGGAATTCCTTCATTAAACCCGAGCTGTCTACCCAATGAGTCAATCTATGCATTAGTAAAGTAGAAACATTTTACCAATCACGTTAATAAACGATAATATTCTATCATTGTAAGTTTACTCAGACCTCCCTTTTTATGGATAGGAAAGATAATTGATCTCTTAAAACTTTAAGGCACAGAATTAGTTTCAAAAATTGGGTTATATACCTCCAACATCTTCTGCATCTTTTCATATTTAAAAAATTCGTTTTGTATACTGTCATCCACAGGCGCTTTATTGTCCTTGATCTTCTCAACCACTGCAAACAATTCAGCCATTTGAAAAGTAGCATCCAAAATTTCATCTCTTATAAAAGATTCAGAGTATGGAACATTGCAAGTATTAGTTCTTGGGTTTTATTAGCCCTCTACAATGTTTTACCCAATCTGTAGCAGTAACACTGTTGTTCGTCAGAGTGGATTTATTTTTCAAAATACGCAAACGATTCCAGAACTGATCAACGTGTCTTTTTAGGGAGAATTTTTAAAATATTTTGTATTTTATTAGACCACAAGGGGTTGGAGGATCATACTTAGAGAAACTCTGTCCAAAGGCAATAACTATTGGTATCTTATCTGATCATGCTGCTTCCTAACATTATATGTGATCGTGCTCTGAGGTTGTAACCAATATTTCTACTCGGAAATAATTTTATTAATATCAAGCTGAATATTTGACTAGCTTAATAACCAATCATGCTACTAAAAATACACATATACAATAAAATATACTTAAGCGGTTTCTATTTAAATATGTTGTAGTTTGCAAATTCATCTTTCACAATTTAATGCTGACCTATATTCATTTTTGTTTTACTTCTAAGTATTATATGTGGACTATATTGTTACATGTTATCTTAGTTCGTATAAATAGCCTCCTAGAATCGTTGTTTGTATTACATTGGTAACTTTTTAATTTGACGTACATAAAAAAAAGAATAAATGATATGCAAGCCAGTATATGTTTTAAAGTATATTTTTGTAAGATTAATTTTCATTCCACTTCTTTGACATAGGCGAATGGCTGATTAATAAGAGCTTATTGGAGTGACAGATCCACTTCAATCCAGATATAATGTAAAAATTTTAAATACAAAATGTTTCTCTTTAGTAGAAAATGTATTGATTGATTTTTTTAGAAATGTGTTTTGATTCAATGAAATGTTATTTACACTTTAAATTATTTTGGATTTCGATGAAAGTTAGTAGTACACCTAGTAAAACCACTGACATAATAGAAGCAAGAGTTGAGTTTTCAGGCAGTTTGTAATGCATTTTCGAAGATCGTACTTATAAATAAAAAAAACAGACGTTTCGCATCGGTGTTTTACTATATCCTTAAACAACACTATTTTAGAAAGTAATGTATATACTGATATTATCGATACATTTTTAGCAACTTTACTGTTAAGAACCACAGAAATACTTAGCCCTTGGACAAACATTAGCTAGAAGTGAACTATTTCTGCTACTATTATGAAAAGGTTGGTTTCCTGCAATCATTAATTAAGAGAGTTTCAGTGGATACACGAGAAGTTTTAAATAAAATAAATGCACACCCTACTTTATTATTGGTTATTAATTGACGGATCAACTTCTGTAATTTTTGGAAACTGCTTATGTAAACTATTAAAATGTTTTTATTTGAGTAACAACTCCTCTTCCATACTACAAAATAACATGAAATTTCTATTCTGGTCACGACCTTTGGTGATTTATTTGGGAAAGTTTTAGAATCGTTTAGTGGGTAAGGGTTTTTATATCGACAGAGACTACACTGTGTTAATGTTAAACTATTGTTTTTAGTTTTCCGTTTCTGTTTTTTAATTAAATAAGCGTTGATGCAATATACTTAAGAAATGTATTAAGCCTAACTAACTATGAACGATTTTATATATAGAAATATATGCTTTGTGAAACTATAGTATCTGCCTTTCCCATAATCCTGTATTATTCGCTTATATGGAGGAGTAATAGAAATTAAGTGAATTAAAATATATTAACATACATTATACAAATTTGTATATTTCTCAAAACTATTTTTTTTATCACAAGCAACAACTGTCATATTATATTGTAAAAAGCCAGAGAGTACAATTATAAATAAATCATGTCTCGAAAGACTGTAGCCAGAAGGTACACTCTATTTGTCCAATACTTCCAACAGATGCAAAGTGACTTTTATGTCACATGGTTCGTATCGATCAATAACCAAGTATGAGCGATGCCACCTGTGGAATGCATAGTTTGACATTTCAACCATTAAAGCTGACCAGATTTCTTCATAATAATAATATGCATGGTTTTCACAAATTTATATGGGGAATATTTAAGTAGTATGACACAACTGTATATTCAACTATAGTTGTTTAGCTTTCAAAATAAACTGATAAAAATTTCGAGAGCGAAATGCATTCAAAACTTGGTACCGAATTAGTAATCCGTTAGCCAAACTACCAAAATATTGATAATAAAAAAAATTATTTTATTATTTATGTAATAATTATTCTTTTCATAAAATGCCCATTTTTCTTCATGTTTAAAAAAGTATATTACAGTTTCAAAGTTGGTAAAGATTGGTAAGATTCTAAATGTGTTTATATTTTCTAAATCATAACTTTGAAGAAAATGCCTTGTAACTTTACTTACATCCATTTTTCAGGACAATTTGTGAACATCTGTTAAACAAAATTTTAGCCACATTAAAGTCTAAATGCAGTTAAAGTAGTTACAATGAAAAATAAAACTAGTATTGCAGGACCAACGTGCTGATGTATAGTTTGAACACTTATAAACTCAAGTAACCAATATTGACCCTTGTGGTATTCCACAAAGTACTTGCTTCAATGCAAACTCAAGTGCTGTCAATATTAACTACTCTATCTTGTCTGTTGAATTAATATTAATTTATCTTAATATTAAATTTACTCCTTACCCCCACTATTGTGTGTTTTCCTTATAGTTATGTTATAGTTAACAGAAACTGAAACAGAAGCATTTTATACTTCACAAAAGGTAGATGTATCCTGATCTTTCGTATTAATGTAGTTTATATCTGTGACCAAAAGAGAATAAATTTCATAAAAACAAGAAAACTCTTTCCGAAATCAACAATAAGTTTTACTTTCAATGTTAAATTCTACAATTAATTCATAAAATGTTTTGTTTAATCTTCATTGACTTTGAAAATACAAATCAAACAGTAACTATTTAAAACGATGATTGTAACATCTTTATAGTGGTTTTTTTTAAAAAGGGCTTTGGTTTCCTGAAGATTTGTTTACAAGGAATAAATGTTGTTTTTAAAAAAATCAGCCCACTGAATGTTTTTAAATTTTGCAAAAACTTTAGACGAAGCCTTATAATAAAGTAACACAAAGATAGGCCTAGGTAATGTCAGTAGTTATGTTATAAAGTACTGTAGAAAAACGTGTCAACTCAATTAAAACTGTAAAATGTTTCATTATTTTAACATCCAGAAAGGGATGCGAATGGATTATTTGGTAAATTATCAAAAGATTTTATTCTTGAATATTTTTCTAAATTTTGTTACCATATAGAAACATTATCACTGAAGTATTTACATGTACATTCAAACCTGCAACTGAAGAATAAAGTAAATATCTCAGTTTTGTCAAACCTACAAATAGTTTTGTAAACATAATGATGGCAAATAAATAGGGAAAGACCTGTTACCCCATCACATCTTTAGTTTAAAAATAGCTTGAAAACAAAATAGTGATATAAATCTAGTGAATTATAATATAAGGGGTACGAAACTAGATACATAAATTTGTACTTAAATGTATTTTTCAAACCTTAGCAAAAGGAAAAATATGAGATAAAGATTTTTAAACTTAAATGCTTCTCTTTCCTATGTCACTCAAAACAATTGGCGTCAAAACTGTAATTATTTCACAAATTCACTTTGTCCTGGTAACAAGTCTCTTTAAAGGCAATTCAATAACATCAAACTTTCTTACTTGGACAGTTGTGGGTTATCAACCCTCATGTTTTATATAAAGCAACTCACAAACTAAAATCATGGCATTGTACATGCTACAGTAAAATATTAGGCTACTGCTCTCTTTGATGAATTTATAATTAATATCTTCTCTTATTTTGTATATCTTCCTTGGTTCGTGTTTGAAAACTGTTTTCTTTATGATACTAATTTATTATTGTCAAGGGACTTAAATTATTTTTTTTTAATAGTTATACACTACTAGGTAAAGAAATGAAAATTAAAGACAAGGTATACAAATCGATTTAAATATATAAGAAGTATTTGAAATATTGTCTAATAAATAAGGTACAGTAACCATAATTATAATAAAATCGATTATGTTGTTTTATAAAATAGAAATTTAAGTTAAGCTATTAAAATAGCACTTACAAAGTATATTTTAAAACTGGGTATTTGGTACTAAATAATAGAAGTGCATTGCACCAGCTGTTAAATAATAGGAATTAGCATTTTAAATATGAACCACTTTGCCATAATTAATTTTGTTGAAACTTTAGTGTGAGTTTGTCTCAACAAAGGCATTGAACATTTTTTATTTAGGCCTATTTTTAAAAATGTGATGAAGCATAAATGTTAGGTTTTTATACTGAAAAACTAAATGATGATAATAACTGAGTTCTGATGATGCCTGAAGAATAAGGTGAAACCGCTGTAAACTAATTAAATCAACTATAAGTGATTGCTAAGGCAAGTACCAAATTAATAGTTTATATATTAAGAATATATATTATATTTGCTTATTAAATGAATAATATATTATTGTATTACTAGTACTAAAAGTGAACTTTTCCTCTGCTCGATCCGGTTTTACGTTTACAGATATTAAATCTATAACAGTAAAAGCACTTAATAGGAAAACAAACCAAAAATAAAAACTAGTACATTCTCATAATATAAACTTTTAATTAATAATTTTAACTTTTATTACAAACAAAATTACCTATTCAAACATGAGATAATGAGTTACAAAGTTAAAATACCTACAATTTTAAATTTCAGATTTTTGTTGATTGTGCAATTTTGATTATTTATAACATTGATTTCTTCATTTAGAAGATTGAATTTGAAGTTCTTGTAATGTTACCACGTTTGTGGTTTTCATGGTTGTATTATAAATGTTTTGGACTGTTGTTCATCATCCGAGTTTACAAAATGTCATCAATTTATATATATATATAAACAGTTCCACTGTCTATAGTTTCCTGATTTTCAAAATCAATTTGTTGTTCTCAGTAGCTGAACTGACCTACAGATCAGATTTCTTTGTAACTGTTCTTGTCTTAAAACTGAATACTCTATATATCTTTCCGAAACAGTTGAGGTTTTTAACCCTATCTGATATTTTCAAATGAGTAAATAGAACAATAAAATAGTGCTATTTGTTTTGTTTGAACCCACAATTCATTGGAAATAAAAATTAGTGTTTCTGGTGGACAAACACGAAAATAAATTAGAGCAATTGAAAATCATCTGATCGATTTTCTCATTGCTCTCAGCTGTTAACGAAAATAACTACTTTTAATGCTGAGTGATGAAAATAATGTAATCATGGCTATACGTGTAAACAATAAACAGGCTGAAAAAAAAACTAAAATACAATTAAATTTTAATGATATACTGTTTTAAATTTCAGTTCATCCTAGCTGTAAACAATTAAGAAAACGTATAAATACCAGACTACTCGTTAAGTTATTGTTTATCATTTAATAGAAATTAAAAAAAATAATTTTAAATAAAATATAACGACGTTAGTAGAGTTGTTCGCGATAATATTACAATATAAACTTCAAGGAACTAAATTTATTTAAATACAATATTAATAAAATGTGGTTATGCTTATTTAAATGTTTTCAAACACACGTCTAGTCGTCCATGTAATACAGGACAGGAGACAAATCCAGTGGTTACATAAATACTAGATATTACCAGCCTTTAAATTTATTTTAATCTACTTTACAGAACATCTGCCATACATGATGGGAAAATTAGTTGCTGAAATAGACCCGCCTGTCACAATGTTGATGTATTGCAATCTGATAAATATGGGAATGTTACGTCAACAAATAATTTGGGAATCTAGAATAGAATATAAAATAAGCTCAATGCTTCAAATATTATTTTATTATAGTATTAGAATATTATTGAATATATTATAAGCCTGACACAAATATCGTTTACTAGACGGAAGCAAAGTTAATTTAATTAAGGGTTTATTGCATATTGTTAATGCATACAGAAATGGGTAAATGTATACCGAATAGCTTGAATTTAAAATGAATGAGCAGTATATCCACGTAAACAAAACGTGAACCTGTGACCTGTATTTTATCACGTTTGGAATATTCTTTTAAACAAATCTTAAAATCTGGATTATACCCTGTGTTACTTATGGTGTGCGTGATTTTGTGAAGTGTTATTAACTTTTTTGTCAGATTTATTAAATGAAGTAAAAATCCAATACATTTGATATTCTAACATTTTTACCTTTTTTATGGTTGTGAATCAGTTGTACAGAAGTAAATTTACTATCCCATTTTTGCTGTTTTCAAGAAACTGTGGCGAACTATTCAGAATCACTACTATGCGTGTTTTTAAAATCATAATTTCAATGTCAAAATACTTTTGTTTATTATAAAAAAGCTTTACCATATTATTTATTTGCTATTAATGTCATTGTTGATTTGCTGCTGCTGTGACCTATTTTACAGAATCTACAAATTTAATAATAACATAATAACAGTTAAATTAGGCTATATCCACTGCACTAATTTTGTTGGCAGTCAGCTTACTGTTGGTAATCATAATTAATTAACTGCATATGTATGTCAAAATGTGTTAACTATATTCTATCTTTATTTAAAATGAAGCTTAAATCTAAAATGTTAAATCATTTAATTGATTTAATATGTTGACCTAACGATCTCTATCAATTTGCTGATAATGATTTTAGTTTCAAATTAAATATGTTACATTTAAATAATTACAACATGACTACTTGTAAGTTACTCTATTATTATTTTTACATAAACGTGTTTATAAAAGAAACTTATATTTTACCATTACGTTTCGAGCTGACGTAATATTGGTTACTTAATCTACACAAAGAAAAATAAAATAAATGTACTAGTAAACAATTAAAGGCATTATCGATGAACCAAATTTAATTACTATTGATCAAATCTCATGCATCTTTTATGTATTGACCATAAGTTATATAAAAACTTTGAACCATAATTATTAATAATGTTATAGGAAAAATTTGAAAATAATAATTAATTTCTAAGCCAAACATATACAGTATGAGTCAAAAGTATGGTTACACCCTGTTAAATTTTAAATAGATAAAGATAGAAAAAATAAACTAAGGACACTTTTCTAGGAAATAAAAGTTAAATTTTTAGTCACTATTGGGATTTTTGAAAGCAGCTCAAAATTTTTAAATGTAAAGACTTATTAAGTGACACCCACTTTAAAGGTTTTTGATTAAAAAGAAGAACAGTGGAAACTAGAGCTTTCTATCTCAACCCAGTACAAAATGACAGCTCATTGAAATTTTCAGAACCTCCTTCCAATACTTAGGAAATTTACTGTTAATTGAAAACAATGAATTTGTGATACAGATAAAATCAACAGCTAATAAAATAAACTTCTTTTTATAATATATTAATCATTTGTATTACAATAGCACTAGTAATTAAATTACATTAAAACCCTTTATAGGGCAGAGGAATAATAATTTCCCACCATGTTTCCAAGGAAACAAGTATTTCTATCTTTATAAACCAATGGGATACTATTTTCCCACTTTCTGTACTAATACACAACATATATGGCATCTCTTTTTCTTCTTCTTCTGACTTCTGTATTTATATCTCCTTGGCTAAATCACCAGATAAATGCAAAAGTGGGAAGATATTATCCCACTGCCCACCACACGCATAGTTGTTTACCATTGTTGTGTAGCTGCAAGTTCAACATCAAATTGGAAATAGATTTATAACTTTTAAAGTAAACATTAAAAAGTACAACTAATGTAGATTATTGTTACACTTTTATTTTAAAAATAAAGGAAACGCTCAAGTTATATATATTAAAAACAATGTTTACAATGTTTTTAGGTTAGGTTTCATCATTACTTTTGGGATTTTTTTGTACTTGGAAAATTGTTAGTCATTTCTAACAATTACATACCACTATGCTCAGAATTTATTGGGCTACATGTACATATTTTTTGTTGGATGATATATATTTTGGCTGACGTAATATTTATACAAATCCTCCAACTGATCCAGTTGGAACCACCTTTGTTGTTGCTTTGGCAAAGGTTGGGAGTAAAACAATGTGTAGGGCCTACATGCAATACGTTGAAAAACAAACTACAGAATGTCAATAACCCGAATTGATATGATGTCAACTACTTATGTTAAATCTTTATATATAACATAGGTTTCCTTGTAATATTTCCCACTGGTATGTGTGTGTGCTATATGCCGTTATAGGTCAGAGGGATAATAATTTCCCACCCACCCTAAAACACAATAAGTAACAGGTAGTAAACAATTTTTTATTATTTTTTTTATGTTTCTAAATTCCATTTAAGTAAATAAAGCATAAATCTTTATATATAACGAAGGTTTCCTTGTAATATTTTAGTAATATTTCCTACTGGTAAGTGTGTGTGCTATATGCCGTTATGGGGCAGAGGGACAATAATTTCCCACCCTAAAACACAATAAGTAACAGGTAGTAAACAATTTTTTTATTATTTGTATGTTTCTAAATTCCATTCGAGTAATTGTAAAACAAAACAAAAATAAATTTTTTATGTCCCAGTCTTTTGCCCTATAAAGGGTTTTAAACAAAAAACGACTTAAACTTACTAACCTGTGTTTTTTAAAACAGGTGTTCAAACTGCTGTCCTAGGACAGTTTTACAATGTCCAAGCCTGTCGTAAAAACTTGAAACGGCACGCTGTATGGATTCACATGGATTTTTTTTAATTTGAGCTACTACTCTATCCCCAAAGGTCATTAATGCATTGGGGGTTCATTTTATACACGTTGTTTTTAATGTGACCCCACACAAAGTTGTCGGGTAGAGATAGATCTTGCGATATTGGTGGCCATTCGATACTTCCTCTTCTTCATATCCTGCGATTGGGAAAAATATTGTTTAAATACTCGCGGAAATGTATAGTGTGGAGGTGCTACATTCTGCTGGAACCAAACTTGGTTTCAGTTGTAGGTTGCTGCTTGGATAGCTGGATAAATCTGATATTGTAGCATTTCCTGGTATACCTCGGCATTGAGATTGTCATCAATAAAAAAGGGCCCAACAAACTGATCCCTCACAATGCAAAGCCAAACGTTTAATTTTTCAGGTTGCCAGGTGTGTTGCTCTCTCATCCAACGAAGGTTAACATCAGCAAAATAACGACAATTAATTGTGTCTGTTAACGTTACCGTTTAACTTGAAAGTTGCTTCGTCTGAGAAAGCAATGTTGTTCATTCTAATTGTATTGTTTTCAATGTTCCTTATCATCAGTACACGAAATTCTAATCGATGATCCAAATCGTTCTCACTTAGCTCTTGAACTAAACGAATTTTGTATGCTTTAAAACCACCGCCATGTAAAACTCTACAAACTGATGTTTGAGATATTTAACCCAACAAATGAAACATTTCTTGTTGAGGCTTGAGGATCTTCTACAACAGACTGTAAAACTTCAAGTGACAATGCTTCGTTTCTAGCCGATTTTGGTCTTCCATGTTTGGGGCGGTCTTAAACGCTGCCTGTTAACTGGAAACGTTGGATAGTGTATTGAACTTCTGATTTAGATACTGGGTTTCGACTAGGTTAAGTGTCATTAAATAAATTCCTTATTTCATCATAAGATCTCACACGGTCCTTAGCGTCTCATCATCAGGATTATAATACGCTCTTGTTCACTTAAACTCTCCATTTCAACGTACAGTATCACAAAAACACGTCTTAACTTAGTTGATTCCAACCAGAAACTGAACCTAATACTGGACTTCCTCAAAACTGATAAGATAAGGAGGCCTGCCCTTCAGCAGGTAATCTGTAAAACATGTTTGAGTTTGTAAGAAAAGTGGTTGTCTATTGGGGATATTTACCACCTGAATGTGGATGTTCATGTTTTGCCTCAATTAAGTTTTACTTAATGAGCTGCCATTTTTTACTGGGGTGAGATAAAAATCTCTAGTTTCCACTGTTCTTCTTCTTTAATTAAGACCTTTAAAATAATGTGTCCCTTAAGGCGTCTTCGCATTTTAAAAATGATAGCTTTCCCCAAAAACCTCATTTTGTAGAAATTGGCAAAGTTGTAATAGTGACTAAAAAGTTCACTTTTATTTCCTAGAAAAGTGTCCTGAGTTTCATTTTTCTATCTTTATCCATTTAAAATTTAACTGGGTGCATTCATACTTTTAAATCACACTATATACTACACTTAAGATTTTTCTATTTTAAGTTTAATAAATAATACCAATAACAATACCGCCAACCTTTGATTCATTTTATTGGTTAACAATTAGTTGAAAATTATTTTCTCTATTACACTAATAAGCATAGCCTTCATTATAGTTCATTTCACCTCAGCGTGAGGCAAAACCAAATGACCGTAATAAAACCCTTACCCTTAGGCCTATTGTGCGACATAGGGGATGGGCACTTGTCGTCTGCCTTTGTATTAGAGTTATTGCTGTTTGTCCCAGTGTCATTATGCAAACTTTTTTAATTGAAATAAAAACTTAAACAAAATATATCACTCGCTGTGTTTTGATTGCGTGATTATTTTTATACTAAATATGAAGGAAATCGGTTGATTTTGGGGAAGGAAAAGTAAATAATTAAATCCTATGTGTTTTCAAATATTTTTTCATTGGCATAGCATCCAACTTTGAACTCTTTTTCCTTATAAGAATTTTATATTTTTTGTAATTGCCACAGCAACCAATTAATAACACTTTTTTTCGTTACACATTTTATTTTCTGTTTTACTTCGTTCCAATAAATCTATGTCTAATATAAAAATAAAAAATAATGATATTACTTAAGCGTTCAATACTATTTCCTATATGTTCAATTTCATTGGTAATAGCCAGGTCTTTTTGCTTTAGTGTGTGTGTTATCTTCAAGCAAGTAAACTTTGCTGTTCCAGTTAGTAACAATTACCATATAGAACTATTTAAGCTTCCTTCAGGAAATGTTGGTTAACATCTCCATCAGACACTAGACTAAACAAAACTGCGATGTTTCGTTTACCCAAATGTTTAAGAAACAACCTCAAAGACACCATTTTTTTATATTTGATTAACGCATTTAATTATTTAGAAGAATGTAAGTTCAATCTAATAAATAGATTGATTATTATGCCCGATATCTAACGGCTTCATTATTAAATCTTATTCGACAAAATAATATGCACTTCCAGATATAATGCACTTGAACGATATTAAAATTAAAGAAAAACATGTCGAAGTGTATAGTATGAGGCACCATACCGTATATTGTTATAAAATGTAAACCAATGCAAGTGTGATATAAAACACAAGTGTAGGTGAAGAAATGATAGATTTTAGAATGTTGGCAAGCGTAAGTTGAATGTGTTTAATATATAACTGTAAAGCTCATACATACATTGCTATTGCAGTTTATTATTTGATGCAATAACATAAATAAGGAATACATAATACCACTACAACTTCTTTTGTTTTTTAAGACATCTGTATAACAAAATATATTTTAACTAACGAGATACTTACACTAATAAATGTAAATATACTAAATGTATCCTATTTCAAATATTTCACCTTATTAAGATCGTACCGACAGTCTCAAGAATCACGTTAGTACATCTTACTGAAACAAAGAATTTACTAATATATAATACATAAAAAATATACGTATATTTTAGTTTGAAATTTAATGATTTCTTTTTATTAAAAAAATATTGTCTCTAGATGTGGAAAGATCAAAATATGTATGTTGATTTATTTATACGTTTAGAAATGGGTATTTTTTGTGTAATTACCAGGAACAGTTTTGCGTATGTGAGATAAATGTATACATTATATGTATATTTTGTAAAAATTATGTTTTTTATTTTCGTAATTAGCTTTGAATGAGAAATTTGAATTTGTTATAGCGATTATTTGTTTAAATGCGTGATTCTTTAATTTTAAATTCACGTATACAATATTTACATTTAATCTTGTGTTTATATTTATGTCGGTTTGATTTATCAGCTAAAGATAAGATGGACATCCTCGTTCTTTCTCATTTTAAAGTTTAGTTTTATAGTAAATACCAATAGTTTGTATTCTTAAGTTTGCCTGATAAAAGGTCGATGTACATTGCAATTGTATATCGTTAAAATATTTACGAATAAACTCAATTGAAAACAACTTATTTATTTCAAGTATTAAGACAATATTGTAGTATTTTTTTAAAAATAATTAGTAAAAAATATTAAGGTTCGTTAAAGATGCACAATTTTACTACAGTTAGTTATGCAAGTAACTATTTAATAAAAAAAACAGTTACTAGGTTTGATTTGTGTAATTTAGAAAACATGTGGTGTACAAGTTATTAAAACAGTTGATGTAGTGGATTCACTGTCTCAAATTGTATCCATTTGCTAACTAATGTAAGTTAATTAATATCAAAAGCACACGTTAATTAAAGGAATTCATAATCCGAATAATTCTTGATAAAACATAAAAAATTACAAATTATTGTTTAGCATCCAAGTTACATATTATGAACTTAATGTACCATTGGTACATTACACAATTTGTGTCTACCGCCAGAAGCTTTAAAAATTTGATAGAAGAACAAGAAAGAAATACATACTTACTTATGTAATGTTGTTTTTACTCTTTGCATGGTTTATCAGTACCTTTAATAAAAGAAAGTGACATGTTCCTCAATCAATATAACAGATCTGGCCACGAACACAATACATTTGAAAAGTGATTTTCAATTCTAGGTTAAAACATGACGAAAGGCGGTTTGCTTAATCTTACACTAAATGAATAGTCTGGACAAGCGCACAGTGAACGCTGGTTGCAGATAGTAGAATGGCGCTATAATTATAGTCGCAGAATTATTTATAGTTGCAGGTGACTGGTTCAGGCTGGTGAGTGCTCATAGTGAAAACATGATAACGCGGTTATATCTACCTGACTTTTTTATAAGTGATGTTAAATTCCAGTAGCAGCAGCGAGGATGCTTTTCTTACTGCATATGCAAAGGTGTTATGTTTTAAAAATGACAGTATTAATGAAACAAATAAAGGGAGAAAATTGTACAGCGAGTATCATGATCTCTCTCCGCAATTAAAAAAAGATAGTGTCCGTTTTCATAAATGCATAAGAATGACTTTGGAAATGTTTAGTTTCATATTGTCAAAAATATAACATTGCCTAGAAAAACAGTGCATTGATCTTCCTATCCCACGACGCACTTCTTTGGAATGCTAGAGATATTAATAATTTAGTATCGAGAAAAAAATAATTTTCCATCACCAATAAATAATTAGAATGTATGTATGTTTACGAATGTATAAAGAAGCTTATGCAAAACTTGTAAATACGGTGCTAACTTAATACAAAACAACACTGCCACTAGTCGATGGTAGCATAACCTGTGCGCAGGAATACTCCAAACAAACCCGTCGGCGGTTCCGCCACCAGCGCCTACTGTGAGAGGTATGATTTATTCGTATTTTTCGTATTTCTGCCGCCATATTTTTGCTTGTCAGCAACCTGCAACCAACGTTCACTGTGGGCTTATACTTACTTATGATACTTAGAGTAAACAC
Organism: Philaenus spumarius; assembly: GCA_018207615.1. NCBI lineage: Eukaryota > Metazoa > Arthropoda > Insecta > Hemiptera > Aphrophoridae > Philaenus > Philaenus spumarius. The sequence goes on along the minus strand of JAGFPH010003637.1, from coordinate 107,135 downwards.
CAGTATTTATATTTACAGATAAACAAACTTTATACATTCACTGTTTGTGTTATATACATGTTTACTGAAAACAGGTTCATAATATGTAATTTTCTTCAAAAGTATTACAAAGCATTTCATGTGCAAAAAATAATATATTGAAAATATATCCCGGTTCATTCAAGTTTTCCTACATTTTAAGTTGTTTGGCCTTTGGTTATTGCCAAGTTTGAGTTCAGTTATGAAATATCTTTAAGCTGTTTAAGTTGTTAAATATTTAAACATCCTATTTAAGTGAGGAATTACCTTAAAAATTAAATAGTACATTCAAATAGACTCATATTTCATCGTATCTTGTTAATTGTTAATTACATAAAGATCTCAAGAATTGGTTTAAAATGTCTTTAAAATGTCCTGACCTAGTACAAACTGTAATTCCTCTTTTTTATTACAGTACTTGAGATATAATAACAAATTTAAAAGTTAAAATACAAACTATTATAGTTTTGTAAATATAAATTACTAGCTTTCACGATCCGGCTTTGCACAGATAGACAAATCAAATTTAAATGTATATTAACAAATCAAATATATCTATAAACATATTACACTATGTATTTCTTATGGGGATTTGTAGTAACTTTAACCCCCCCCCCCCCAAAAAAAAAAACCACCCTAAAATTTATAATTTTTTTAAAGCCTTTCTTAGTGAGCACCTAGGACCCTAGAGGAAGCCACATACCAAGTTTCATTCCATTCCGTTCGGTGGTTTTTGAGATTCCGTGATGAGTGAGTCAATGAGTGGTATTTGGATTTTATATATATAGATAAACGTTGGAGTTTTAGTTCACTTAGAGTATTTAATTTTTATCAAATCATCGCCTTGCTGGATTGATTATATTTAAAAAGAAGTTAAAATATTTGCGTGATTTGAGTTGATATAAACTTACAGAAAAAAGTGTATCCTTTGGTATATGCTAATAAAACTTACATTTAGTTAATTCTTTGTAATAAACAAATAATGATAAAACTTAACCTTTCAATCGACTTGTTTTTGGTTTTTTTTTTCCGTGATATCACATACAAATTTAGTGTGTTAAAATATAATAATAAGATTGCAATGGACAAATCTAGAACAACTGGATATGCTCATTTATTATAACTATGTTGTCACTTAAATAAATCTTTTACCTTCAATTATTCATCAACACAAAGTGTTTCGGATATTTTTTCGTCCATAGTCAGGTGTAAAATACAATACTAAAGACGTCACAACAGTACTAACACTCTGACTACATATTTACAAACATTCCATCAAGATAACACGTTATGTCAAATAACATAATAGAGTAAATAGCCTAAGCTAACCTACAACACAGTACACCAAAAACAACATTCACAGCACTAATTCAATGTAAAACTTAATCACACGATCAAAAAATCTTTATTAACATTATTACTTCCATTTCGTAATCTCAAGAACACTTTTCAAACCATTGGAATCATTCATGTTTACATAATCCAAGGACTTATAAACACAGATGATCAGCCATAATTAATTTTGTTATCTAATAGAACAAAAATTCGACGGTAGAATGCGTAAAGAACCTCAACACATTTAATGAAGGAAACAATAATTTCAAAAAACATCAGAATTAGTACACTAAATTTAAATATAAAAAATTAATATATGCTAGTAATATAAGATTAAAGTTGTTAAGTAAAACGCTAGGAATACATTTCCGCGGATTAGTATCTGACAATAACATCGGTACAAGATCTAAAATTTGAAAGTGACGTGAGCGTAATAAATCAACTTGTATAACAGTCAAAGACAAAGCAAACCAAATTATTTAATTTATGAAGTAAAATAAAACAAACTATGACTTCACTAAACGCAATTCCAACTGAACCACGTGAGTTTCATAAACGACTGTAAAATATATAGTTGTCGGTAGACATATATTTACATACAACTATATTTACATACAAATGGTGTGTAGAACCATTTGAAAAGCACGCCCATGCAATATCATTAAAAGTGAGTGATATGTAAATCAGAACTACATTGGGTTGACAAATAAAAGATAAACGTTAGTTACCAATATAAATACAATTTTAAAGTATATATTATGAAATAATTTTGAATGAATATAAAACTATGACACTAACTTTTCAAATGGCACAAAATAACTTAATTTACATCAAATTCAACTACATTTAATAGTTATACTATTTATATACAGTTTATAAACACGGTTTCAACTGAATTCCCACTATTTTCCATATTAGCATATTACCTTTTTCTGTGAATAATTTAGCCAAATGTGCAAATAAAGCCATATGTTAGGTCGGAAAGTTAAATCAGATCATTTGCATTTATAACCCCTTTATAATACCCCAGTGTTGGTATCCGTATTTAAATACTTCCACCCTTTCCTTTACACCGTAGGATTCTGAGTCGTGCCAAGTAAACCCTTTAACAAATGTTTCTATTCAACTAATATTCTCTCTAAATGACCGACTATTTTTAAATGTTACTGTTATATAGTTTTTTTTACAAGAAATGAACCAAAATGCGATTACTTGATGTCCAGTAATCTTGTCTCCCGTGGTTGTTATAGCTTTTTTACAAATTTAACAAATGTGCTAATACTCAAATTTTCAAAAATCAAAAATTCTGAATACCTTGTGAAAATCAAATATGCATTATGTCTAAACAAATTACGTAAAAGTAAACACTGTTATAACTAATTTTCCTAGATAAGGGAGAGACAACACAATTATTGAAAACTATTAAAGGATATTGTGATTTTGATTTTGTTTGTCTTTCAAAACAATAGCATCCTGCACTTTATCCACAGTGTTAGAATGAAATATTGTCAATATGCATTTTAAGTAAATATGTTTATGAAAATAGTCCAATTCAATAAAATGCAGACATTTTTAAAATCAATATTTGTTTGAACGTTTGAATAAATAGATGAAACGATACGTTTGAGAAACTTATTTCCATTTGAAAGGTTTGATAAAAAAAGTGACTTTTTGTATGTTACAATTTTAGTCAATATTTATTTATTTTTTATTTATTTGCTTTCATAATTATTAATATTAGATACATATTTGGACAATGTTTGAATTTACTACCTTTGAAAATAATTTATTTTATGTAATGTACCTGTTTTACTTTTGAGTAAATATTCGATAAGTGAATTTTTCTCTATTTGAATCACTTTACTAGTAATAATTTTACTAGTAATAAAACCTATTAAGAAGAATATAAACAAAGTTTATGTTTACAAAAATTAACTATAAATTTGTAAAAAAATACTTTATTGAAGTCGTTTAGAAAACTACTGAGCGATTACGGAGGAAAAATAATAATACAGTTGAAAATATTTCTATAATTTAGGATCAGGTGCAATAAAAGCCTGATTTGCAAAGAGACTCAAGAAAAGCCAAAATTAGAAGCTTCAAATAAATTTACAACACTGTCAGAAATCTAGGTAATATAAAATTTTTGATTCTTTACTACCCCATCATTTCAACTCATAATACTAAAATGAGGAGAAGTTCAATACATAAAAACCATTTATAATACAATTAATTAATTTATTATTTGTCTTGCTGGTGAACCAATTAAACAAATTAGTTGGAAATGAATCAGTTAGCAAATTAGTTAGCAATAAACTAAGAGGATTATTACTAATTTCCTCAATTTTCAGTTATCACCTTCAGTTGCATAATCGTGTTGTAAAAGATTTTTTAGCCTAATCCTTTTCCATTTTTAATAAATAATACGTTAATAAATATAACAACTGAGTTAGATTCCTTGTTGTAATAAATACATTAATAACTATGTGAGCACCATTTAAAATGTTCCAACATTATTCCTGAATGTAGTATGTACATTTATAACCAGTATACGTATTGTGATCCTGGCATTCTAATGATGGCTAAAGACATCTGGACCATTCTGGCAAGCTCAAGGGCAGTCTAGTCTAATACAAAAGCTTTTAAAATAATGAAAATCGCGTCTCGTGGCTTAGTTCAAAGACTGAAGAAGATTAAGCACTTTAAATCATTAAAAAAATTAAATTAAACTAAGTAACAGTAATTTCTTTTGTTTAAAAAAGATTAAGTACATTGTCTTCAGAGAATTTATTCAGGTTAAGATGTTATATTTAAATTAGTGATCTCAGCGATGATTATTATTGCTTGAAAATTAATGAATAAATAAGTAATAGTTTTTTTACTAGTTGTAATTTTTTTTTTTTGTGATTGCAAAAGTATCTGACGCATAAGTTTGAATACAAGTCCCATATTAATTCTTTGAAGCTAGGACAAAAAGGCTTAAGTTAGAAATTGTTAACATTACAGGAGAAGTACTCAAAGTGTTGACAAACTCATGGCTTGCATTGCAGTATATATTATAATAGCGAGAGGAAAAGAGATAGGCAACAATACAGTAGCAAGTAACTAAAGTGTGCTTTTGTTGTCAGGTTTTCTTAAGGCAAGCCATAGCCGAGTGGATAGTGTGGATGGACGAGGTAACTTTTCATAAATATGGTTGATGGTGGAGGATGGAAGTAAATCAAACGTTGACTCGCTTCCAAGCTGACGGGATAGGACTAGTTACATGGTCCCCGGCTCGGGATGTTTTGCATAATTTTAATAAAATATTTATGTATTTAAAAAAACATGACATTTTTTTAACTTCGACTTCTTTACCATTGATGTTTGACCGCGTAAACATTGAAATCACAAACAATATAATATATTAAATTCGTAAAAAGATTTTCCCTTGGGACAAGTATTAACAAACAAAGAAAAACGAGTATTAACATAGTAATTGTTCTTACCTTTCCCTGTATTTTGATTTTTTATTTTTTTTACTTTTTTCTTCTCTCTCCGAAATGACGCCAGGAAACTGGTAATTTTGTTCTTGTAGCTTCGGCAGTTTTTTCAAGGCTTTCCTCGTTTGCCACTTCTCTCCAAGCATTTTCCCCCCGGGTTTTTTTTAATGCTGAGCATTTTTTGGATCCCAAAGTATCTGTTTACTTTGGTAAACTTCAATGAGAAGTAACGCGTTATCATCACTTCACTCCGCCTTAACGCTGCCTGCAAAACAAAAAAAAACAACACACCCCTCGCTCGCAACTAGATGTTGCCGCCTCGCCATCCACACTACGACTGTGAATCCCTTCTGTTCGTCCTTCGTACCGACTTTTTCTCGATCCGTCTGATCAACGAAAGAGCTGCTCGCGAGCGGTTCTCGAGCCTTTCGTAAACATTCGAGACACTGTCCACACGATGCTCGCGAATCACTGGCGAGCCGCTCGTTCGCTGCTCGTACCCTAGTGTGTACGTGGCTTAAGGTATCAGCCGACTAGATAGGTTGCTTCCTACCGAATATTTAAATTTTTGGTCCTATAAAACAAAATGCGATCTGTCCCGACCAAATTTTGTATACATCCTACTTTATTATTCATTAGGAAATTCATTCTTTTGATTTATAATACTGGTTGTATAACTATTTAAATATGTTTGTATTATATAAAAAAAATTATATTGACTAACATTATGTGTTGACTTTATGCGGATCTTTAGGTTCATTACTAGTATAAGTTAGGAGTGTATATGTCGCATCATGTATTTTAACTATGAAAATAAATACCCGTCTTTGGGACTTATTTCCTCAAACTGAACTCTTTACTGAAATGTATAACTTTGGTTGTATTCACTTTACTAAGGATCCTTGACAACAATTACACATAAATAGATAGAGAATAATAAAAACAGTTCTCCTGGGGTAACATTCTGCGTATGTGAAATAAACGTAACTAAATTTGTAAGTAATTGTATTTGAACAAGTTATTGAAAATAAGGAAAATTATTTGTTAAAACTTCAATGTTCCCAGTAGCTTGTTTTGTTTGTATTTTTTTAGTACTTTTCGTTATAATATGAGATATGTTATTTCATGAATAGCTTGGAATGAGAATTCTAAATTACTCAAAATATCGTTTTTTAATGTGTATAAATATTTAATGTATACAATAAAATATTTAGATATACGTGTACACAATGTGTATACATTTTTCAACACATTTTTGTTGATTTTAATTGTGAGTTGAAGATAATATTGCTATTTTCTATACTTATATTTTTAAGCTCAATTCTATAAGTGTGTAATAGAAACTCTATTCTGGTTTATTCATACGGTTACCTAATACAGTTGGTTTAAATAAAGTATCATGTTTTGTGTTTATCTCGAAAATTGTATTTGAATAAATATTTTTTAAAGAATAATTCGAAGGTAGTTATAGAAATAATTGCTTTATTATCTGTAAGTGAATGGTTAATATGTTACAAAGTTCAGTATGATTAAGTAACAACATAAAATAGCTGTGGAGTGGGTTCCAAACTTAAAGCCCAAGCACTCCCTTAGATATAAAAAGAACATTTTATTTCCTAACTTTACTGAAAGTTGTAATTGGTTGTCTTTACGTTTCTAAACACCCGACGGAAATATTTTGCTTTAAAGAGTAAGAAACACAAAAAAGGTTAAATCATTTTTAAGATTTTCGAACGTAATTTACATCTGATGTTAAGGAATGAACAGTGTGATTTGTACTGTAAGGTTAGTTTAGGAAACCACTTGTTCACCCCCCTGTGTTCGTTAAGCCTGTACCTTCATAGGTACAATGCAGTAAGCCCTTCAAACAAACGTCCTCCTATTTGTGCAGAACTTAACTACTATGCAAACCTTCCGATAAAAATGTATTGCGGGTTCCATGGACAAGTACAAAACCACAGTTTAAATTTATTGATATTTTTAAAGTTATTCTATACAAATTTCAGGCCGGTAAAATAGATATTAAAAACTTAATCCCGTTGTAATTATGTATAGATAAAGTAATTTGTACAAAATTGAATTAATAATAGTTAAATTAGTAGTTATTATTCAAATTTTCTCATTAAAAATTGGATTAATACAAAACAAATACGAGGCAATAAAACATCTTTATGCATTAGATCCTTAGTAACTGTCCGTAAAATGAATCAGGATTACTGTTTTATAAAGTAATCAATCAGTTAATAAGCACCAATAATGTTGTTTTCTCGTATAGGCTTTTAAAACAGGTTGTCATCCAATGCCTGTTAGTATGGATTCAAATGTCTAATTAGTTAATATTGTAACATCAATAGACTATGTACAGAGAGAGTGGTTCAATAGCAGCCATGATGATTAGTTGACTCACCATCAGCTGTTTATCTGGATATGTCATGAGATTGCTGTTCGCATGTACAAACAAACCTTATGCAAATAACAACCAAATAAACTATTTTGGTTTGTATATCTCTAAACTAGCCAGAATATCTTGCTAACATCATGAAATAACTTTAAGTAACAGTATTTCACATATATACAAAACATTATAATATTTCATTTTTAAAAGACAAGCTTTCTACAAATGTATATTATTTAATTGTTCAAATAATTCCCATACTCTTTTAAAGTTGAATAAATATTTAAGTTTAAAAAAATGTTGGTATCTGTATTTATCTAGCTATGGAAATAAATTTAAACATTCTGTAAATATCAAAATAACCGCTTAAAATGTTTATAATTTAAATTAGTTGAAGTATTTCAATTGCTGATGCACAATGTAAATGGAAAATGTTATTAAATATAATGACTCTCTATTTAATTTAACTAATATATGAAAAATATGAATAAATCTTCTCTATGATTAGTTAATTTATCTTTTTGTTTTTAAATTATCGGTTCTTTCTTTACATCGTTAAAATACAACTGAAATGAGTTAAGCATTAATCAATTTATATACATATTTTTATCCACCTGTAGATCCACCTATAACAATTTCAATGTCTTAATTAATTAATCTAACAAGACAAATATGGAAAATTCTTTATACATTTATTTATAAATGCATGATACCAGATATTATGTAACTGAGTAAAAAATTAATGATAGAAATATTGTGTACTATCAAGGTCATTCATTTAATAGAATAAGTCAATTTACCTTTATCCATCATATATATGACTTATAGAAGAGATATATTATTCTCTTTTAAATATTAAAACAAGTTTCAAGACTTAGTGTCATCACAAAAATACCATTTATTAATCTAAGATGATTGAAACCTAAAGACAAATAACATACAAAATACAACTCAATACTTTCAGGAAACACACACTCGGAAACTTGTTTGTCAGATATTTATTTATTAAGGCCTGTCTGCGAGCTTTATTTGAGGAGATTAAAGCATCCATAGTAATATAATTTCTAGTGCGTTAAGGGTATATTGCTAAAACTAATGCACATAAATTAATTGTAATACAAATTGAATGAAAAACCACTTAAGCAGGACTAAGCATTAACAATAGCTAAAAAACTGCAATGGCAACTAAAGAGTTCATACAAATAAATAATGTTGAAACGATATAATATTGGATGAAACCTGAAAAAGAATAAATTTAGTTAAATGATTAAATAGTACATTCAATAGTTCTACAAATTCTATAAAACACACAATTCAATAAAACCCATAAGTAGTGAACAATATTAAATCATTAAAAGTCTACGATAAATGTATACAACTACTATAGACATTAGAATTTAAGTAGAACTCCAGGTTAAAAACCACCAACTAGAAGAAGCTAAACAATATAAAAACTGCTTTAACGATTTAAATAGAAATTAATTGAATTTCTAGATCTCCCGAATTTGGGGCATTGAATACAAAATTGAACAAAATTGTGTATTGTATCTAACTATAATTTTACTTTGTTCAACATTACAAACTTATACCCTAACATAGTAGGCTATTAAAAGAAAGACTTATTGTACATCGTACAAGATCTTCTAAAAAAACGATCTATTTCTATAAAATTAATAAACTTACTAAAGGTCATAAACAAAAATTGTTTACTCATTCAAAATGCAATCGATTATATAGTATACACAAGATATGTAGAGATAATTTATAACTTTTTAACAGAAAATAAAGTAAAAATTTTTAAATTGTATGTACTCAAACTACGGAAATATAACAGACTCATAAAAATGACTTATGTTTTACTTAAAATGTGTGAAGATTAGGTTCAGATAAATTTGTTTTGCTGCAAAAGGTTTAGTTCGATCGATCGGATCCGTTGTTATGATTAAATCAACTGCTCACGGCCTACGGCTCCTACACAGGAAAAGGTTGAGAGTGTGAAAATGTCGGATCAAAATGTGAAATCAATAATTGTTTTAAAATATCTTAGAGTCCAATACGGATTTTTTAAAAGCAAGCTCTCAATGGTTCCTTCCTTTTAAAATTTGTGAAAAGTAACGAAGCCCATTTTTATTTGTATGATTATAAAGTACGCAAAACAGTTATACCCCCGTGAATTATACCTTATGCCTCTCTATACCGACAGATTCAAAGTTGCATTCCTTGGATCTTATTAAAAAAGGATACTACACAACTTGTATCTAAGACTTATAGATTGAACGTTGGTGGGCCAGAACGGAGAAATATATGGTTCCACCAAGATTGAGCAACAGACAACTCGGTAATTTATTTGAAGATAGTTGTTTAGCAAATGTTTCATGTACAGATAATTTATCAGGCGATGTTCCTTCAATCCAAATTCATCAGATTTATTCTTCTGCGAATTTTTTACCTGAAATCAAAAGAAAACATAAAATTAAAGAAGATCGTTTCTCAAAGAAGTTGCAAATTTTCATTCCAATTGTTATGAAGTGCCACGTAGAAATCTACTTGTACGTTTTCATGCTTTGCTTATTAAAAATGTTATATTGTACTTTTTTATTGCCAAATCACCTCAGATTGATAAGACCTAACTAATGATTTTAAAGTAGTTTAATAATGTGGTGGAAATAACGTAAAGCAATATATTCTAAAAAATGACAGATTTCTTATAATAACATAATATTATTAATTAAATTTAGATGTAAATATTTAGTCACTATTTATAAAACTAGACCCAGTGCTTCAGCAACGTAACTAATTTAAATGCAGTTATCAAAACCCATAGAGTAAATAAAACTGACCTATATAATATATTTGATGGCAAATAGTATTCGTAATTCTAATCTGCTAAGTAAATGTCAGGCATCTATTACTTAAACAAAGATTGTTTACTGTTGATTTACCAGCTTAGAGCTTTTGATGACTAAAGAATGTTATATCTTTGTTTGTCTTTATATGAGTACTTGTAAGGATTGTAGGATTATACTTGCCCTTAAAATTTAAAATTATAGATCCATAAAATATTAATGTTGTTTTAGAAACAAAAAATTGTTACATTATTTAATGCATTGTCAATTTTATTTGTGTACCAAAATTTATATATTTTTAAACAAATAAAATATAATATAATGACATCGTAACAAATAACTAAATAACATGATCGGTTAAAAATTCTTAGATCGACAAAATAAAAAGGTGACAATAAAGTTTATACAAGTGATTGTACAGGAGAACAATGTCATCTTCATGTATCTTAGATGGAAACCCTGATATAACTTGATTTGGAATAATATTATACGGATCTAATAAATTAGGGACAAAGTTTTTTCCCATTTTTTAAATTTTAATTTGGTTTTAAGTCGTTTTAGTATGTAATATACAATTTTGCATTTACAGATAAAATTTAATTTGAAACAAACAAATATTTATTTATAGGTATTACGTTAACAATGCTGTTCGTTTTGATTTTTTATTTCTAAAAATTGTCGTAAGAATACTTATTTTTCTCATATAATTCCCTTAATCGTTAGACAAATACAAAAGTTAAATTTAAAACACATTTTGGAAAACAGTTTTTTGGTTCATTTTTATTCTAGCACTTTTATGAGCACAAACCAATATGGAATGGATTTTTTTTGGGTATTCTTATGCATATAATATACAGTGTGATTTCAAAGTCCCGGAACGGTGTAATATATTTTTTACCATTATAGATAAAGTAATGAGACTTGGTATATCAATAATAGCCTTAAATGTCTACTCTTTTAAGGTATTATCACTTTTATATCCCTTAAGGGGGACGCCCCACGAGGAGTCAGACAAAATTCTAAATAGCAGCATAGGTCGAGTTTGGTATCAAATTAAAGGTCTTAGTAGAACACATTGCCGCAAACCGGACTTCGAAAGGTCCACTCTAACCCAAATGGTGGCCCTAAACGTGTTGAAATAAATTGACATAAAGTTGCTAATATCTCTAAAAGGAA